>JANHAO010011130.1:0-17195 GCA_026873985.1 Saraca asoca | reverse complement strand
ATTGGCTAGTTTTCCTATCCTCTTCCTAATGTAGATCATTAAGCAACAATCATATAATATCTAAATCAAATGAAACCATTAAACTAAGATATTCAAGACAAGACAAAGAGGAAATAGGAAATAAATGGCCAGCAATTGAATGTGGAATAAAAGAACAAAACCTCAATATTAATTTTTAAGTGTTGCAACCTCTTGGATTGGTTACAGCTTCAACCTTCCATGGCAAGCCAAAAATACAGAGAAAAATGAAAGAAAATTTGCTAACCTAAGCTACCAGAAAACTACACTAAAAACTACCTAAAACTAAGCTTCAAAGCTGAAGCAAAAGTCTTTTTTGCAAATGGTTTTGCCCGGGTAAAGAAGAGAAGGCAGAATGCTTGGCTGAGTGGGAATAGGTAGAAGTTGTTAGATTGCCTCTCCTCTGCCCTTCTGTGTGGAGCCCTTTGGTAGACTACTTCTCTGACATTTGTTGCTCTTTTTCATGTCTCCAGCTGGTTGAGTGCAAGTTGGATCAAAGGATGGTGCAATGGGCTTAAGATCCATGTCAATTGGGGCCAAGAAAGTCCAATTCTGCATTAGCCCATTTGACAGCAACTCTACCTCTTTGTTGCAGCCAATATTTGACGCCCATAATGACATTTTCAACTCAGGAAGTCTGCATATGAAATGTGGCTTTATGTGTTGGCTTCCATTTGGGCTTTGTTTCACCTCAGTTGGACTCAAATTGCTCCAGATATGGTCTGATATGTGTGCAGAGGTCGGCTGCCCGAGATAGTGTTCTGGCAGAATTCTGGTGTTGGCTTCAACTCAAAATTAAGATAACCAATCATGCAATTCAATCTAGAAATCTTCATGAAAGTTGTAGATATATCTCTTATATTTCTTACAAGATAAGAATCACATTAATTGGATAAGTGTATCTCAAGATATGGCCAAATTACAGAAATTGCTCAAATTGGCACAATTATGTAGAAATTTCCATAATGAACCAATTGACATAAAATCATCAATACACACTAACACAACTGGAATTAAATCATTTTGGCCCCTAAAATGCTAAGTATGAGGACAAATAAATGTATCAAATATTGTGTTATCAAAGATATTCCTCAAATGAGTATGTGACACTCTCCGACAATGGGGAACCTCAAAGCTATGAAAAAGCTATGACCAGTAATGATAAAGAAGAATGGGTTAAAGTCATGCAAGAGGAGATGCAATCATTGTATGAAAATTACACATATAATCTTGTGGAGCTACCCAAAGAAAGACAAACCTTGATAAATAAATGGGTGTACAGGCTCAAAATCAAGGAAAACAACTCGACGCTAAGGTTTAAGGCTCGAATTGTCATCAAAGGATGCAATTAAAAAAAGGGCATTAATTTTGAAGAGATATTTTCTCTTGTGGTGAAGATATCATCCATTAGGATTATCTTGGGTCTAGCGGCCAGCCTAGATTTGGAAGTTGAACAACTTGACGTCAAGACTTCTTTTTACATGGAGATCTAGAGGAGGAGATTTATATGGAGCAACCCAAGGGATTTGAAGTGTCGGGTAAAGAACACTTGGTGTGTTAACTTAACAAGAGCCTATATGGCCTAAAACAAGCACCAAGACAATGGTACAAGAAGTTTGATTTATTCATGGCCCAACATAATTTCAAGAAGACTGATACTGACCATTGTGTCTTTATAAAATGGTATGCCAGGGATGATTTTGTCATACTTCTACTTTATGTTGATGATATGCTAATTGTTGGGCATGATAAGAAGAAAATCATTGCTCTTAAAAAGGCATTGAACAAATCCTTTGCAAGGAGATGTTATGGATGAAAAATTTCCTCCATGAGTTAGGCCATAAACAACAAAATTATATGGTGCATTGTGACAATCAAAGTGTGATACACCTAGCTAAAAATTCAACATTTCATTCTCGTTCAAAGCATATTGATGTTTGTTATCACTGGATACGAGATGTGTTGGAAGAAAAGCTCTTACAACTTGAGAAGATTCATACCAATGATAATTGGTCAGATATGATGACCAAAGTGATACTGACCAAGAAATTTGAATATTGTTGCCAAGGTATTGGTGTGATGGTGCCCCCCAATTAAGTCGGGAAGGGGGAGATTTGTTGGAAGTCCCTCCATAATTGATGGGACATCATAATCAAAATAATCTAGATGATATCATGCATGGGAAATGAAAAATGGAGCTTCCAAGGTCTTGGAACTTCTCTTTGACTATTGAAACTATCACAATCATCTCAGAAAAGTGTAAATTACTTTTTCAAAGTTTCTTGGAAATATGAGAAACAATTAGTTTCCACTATCTCATTCTTGGATGAAGCCACATCGCTCCACTATATAAGGGGGGACTTGTGAGGAGTAGAAGCAATCAAGTTCATCTCCAAGAGTGATAGAGTGAGAGTGAGTTCTTGTAATCCTCTTCAAGAAAGAGAGAAAAAGAGTTATTTTAGATTACCACCATACTTGGTGAGAATTGAGTTTGATATTGAAAACCATCCTTGTTGGGTGAGATTGAGAGGAACTCTTGTATCAAAAGAATCATTATATTCCTATTTCATAGTGGAAACTCTTTTTTAGATCATAAGATACCGTGGTTTTTTCCTTTCATTTTAAGAGGATTTTCCATGTTCAAATCTCAATGTTATTTCTTCTTCACTTAATTTTTTTATTTTCTTATTGCTCATCTTAATCACATAGAGAAGGGAAATTGGTTCTGATATTTCCCGACACCTTTGTGATTTTACTTCTATTGGGATATTTCATGGAATTTTGAGTTTGCTTTCTTGTCTTTGTCAGACTATGCATTTCTATTTATCCTTTTACTCTACAGTGCATTTTGCTAGATGTTTAGGATTTCCCATATGGAAATTATCCAAAATGTAGACGTGGCATCTAAATCTGATACTTATATGTTCTTGGAACTTTGTAATCATTATTATTCTAAAGCATGTACTTCAGTGAGCAATTGCACATAGAGTATATATGCTATTTAGAAAGCATTTTAGGTTTATATGCTTATATAAGAACGAATAGAGGTGATAAATATTTAGATAGATGGGTTATGTTGTTGTTTATGGACATACATCATCAGCTGAATTCTGAATTCATAAGTTTTGGATGGCATTTACTGCATTTGCCCCCTAATCATATTCTTTTTATCCATGCTAGTTTTGATTATAATCATATCGCAAGTTGTTAAATGCGATAAGAATAGAATCTACCATAAAGAAACAACTATACATTCATGTACAATATGTTCTATCTCTGTTGGGAATCCTTATTTTCACTTGAAAGTAATATATGATATCACTCTTTAACAAGTAATGCCTACTTTTATTGATTTGGTTTGGTATTATGTTGATTCCAAAATTTATCCATGAGGTATTATGCTAATTGCAAATATGCCTAATTGGCAATTAATGTGTAAATTAGAGCCATTAGTGCAATTATTGGTTTGGCAAGAAAATCTTCGTGATGGAGCAATAAATATAAAAGGGTTATTAATCGTGGTTAGTCATTTTAGATTACTTTCTTGTTGCATATGCAGATATTTAGATTTAAATTTATAACATGTAAGACAATCTACAGTTCAACTTTTTTACATTTAATGAAATGTGTCCTTAATTTATTATGTCAATTTTATTATACTGATTTAATTATTATATAAATATAAATATAATTTCAATTTTACTATTTTAATTATAATTATATTGGTTTAATTATTATAGCATTTAGGTGCAAAATTATGAGTTAGCTGAGATATAAAAAATTGGCAAAAAATTATATAAAAAATAAAAGAAATATTGTGAGAATAAAAAAACATTTTAAAAATTTTAGAAGTGGTTTTGGCCGCCTCCATATTTAAAAAAAATATTTTCATAAATATTTCAAGACGGTTGACTGTCTTTATTTTTTTTTTAAAAAAAAAAGAAAAAATTCTAGAGGTGGTTTAGAACCACCTAGTGGCAATTGGTAAGGCACCCAACTCCGAGCTGAATCCAAAACTACCTACAGAATGAGAAGTTGCCAGAAGACAGACTTGAGGCATGATGTCTATGAGCTCGGGCAGTCAGATACTATATTGACGGTGGTACACTCTACAAGAAAGGGTTTGTGAGCCTGCTTTTAAGGTGTATAGATGGCGAAGACTGCAGTGCCATCTTGGAGGATATTTATTTTAGACATTGTGGAAATTGCGCTGGGGGGCTCTCCTTGGCACAAAAAGCCCTTCGATAGGGATTGTACTGGCTAACGATGAAGCAAGACACTATCAATCTCATTAGGAGGTGCGACAAGTGCCAAAGGTTCTTGAAAGTACCACGAGCCTCACCAGCCTACTTGAGATAGATGACAAGTCCATGGTCATTTGCAATCTGGGGGATGGACCTTATAAGACCACTTCCTAAGGCACGGGGAAATTTTAAATATGCAATAGTAGCGGTGGACTATTTCACCAAATGGGTAGAGGCAAAGGAACTCGTTGAAATCTCATCTTCTAGGATTGAGAAGTTTGTTTGGAACAATATCATTTGTAGGTTCAAGGTCCCTCAGTAGATCATTACTGATAACGATGCCCAGTTCACTAGCAAGTAGTTTGTCAAGTTCTGCGAAGACCTTAAGATCGTCAAAAGCTTCACTATTGTAGATCACCCACAAGCCAACAGGCAAGTGGAAGCCGTCAACAAGATCATCAAGAAGATCTTGAAGACCAAATTAGAGGCAAAAAAGGGGGCTTGGGTGGATGAGTTACAGTCAGTACTATAGGCCTACAAGACCATGCCAAATAGTTCCACCGGAGAAACACCTTTCTCTTTGGTATACAGATGTGAAGCAATGATCCTCGCAGAGCTCGAAGTCGCTACATAGAGAAGAATTGCCTTTAACCTAGAAGATAATGGCCAACTACTCGCTATGAACCTAGACCTCCTGGAAGAAGCACAAGAGAAAGCTTGCCTTAGAACTACAGCCCATCAGAGATGCATAGTGAGATATTATAACCGCAAGGTGTTAGCTCAAAAATTCAAATTTGGAGATCTTATTTTGCGTCTCATCCTCCCCGGAGCCCACAAACCCAATGAGGGAACCTTAGGACCTAACTGGGAAGGTCCATATATTGTCAAAGGGACTATGAGTGACAGAGCCTACCATCTAGCGCACATAAATGGTGCAGAATTCCCCTGCGCTTGGAATGCCAAGCACCTTCGCTATTATTACTAATAAATGCTTCGATATCTTATGATTGATTCATTGTATATATGAATGTAATTCTTTGGGTTCTTTGAAATAAGACCATAGATTTTTATGTTAAGACATACGTCATATGGTGCAATAAAAGTTTACATGTCAAACTATTATCTGAGCATGAGTAGCAAAAAATCATGGTCAATCATGTACTAAAACAACAAATGTAAAAAGAAGCTTGACTTCATCATAAAATTGTGCAAGTTATTTAGGAGATTCATTACACATATTGAGCACATGAAAAAGTCAAGACACATAATCACTATCCTATGAGAACGAGGAGTCGGGGGCTAAGGCTTCGACAAGCAATGAGTCGGAAGCTGGAGCATCAGGCGCATCGACCACAAGAGCAACATCGGTAGCTTAGGAGTCTCTCTCTCCCTGGACAACAACCTCCGCAAAAAAGGTATGAGCTTTAGCACCCAAACTTTTCCTTGCTACTCGAGCCTTCCATCGAGCAACTCCCTCAATGGCTTGAAGACCAAAGAAAGAGTAGTCCAGATCTGGATACTTCCCCCACGCAGCGTAAAGAAATGAATTGAGGATATTCCTTCTGGTCTCAGTGGCTGCCTTCGCTATGCGTTAGAGTATCTCAGCCTCAGTCTTGCTGCCTTCTCATTAACTAACTGCAACTCCTTTCTTAGCATCGCCACCTTGTCAGCAGAAGCCTTAGCCCGCTACTTCGTACCTCTCACTTTCTCCTCAATGGTGCTTGCTACCCTATTCAGATGTTACAGCTGCATCTAGGCGTCATATACCTCCATTCTCGCCTTGGTGAGATTATTACTTGTGAAGCTAAAGTTTACCTCCATGTCCTCGTGACACTTCGTCTTGTGGGCTAGAACGACTTCCAATTCCCTTGTTTTCTCCCTAAGCTCCTAAACTTTGACTTGATGAATTTTCATCTTGTTCAAGAGAGACAACCTTTCCCTGTCCCAGTCCTCACACTCAATAGCAATCTTCATCAGGGACAACACACTCTGCCAGAAATAAATAATAAGGCCAAACTCAATAATAAACTGGATGGTTAGGGTGAGCAAGGGCACATACCGTTAGACCCTGCCGGGCAGCATACCCTGCTAGATTCCTGAGGGGACGATCCTCATTCTGAATCATTGGGATCTTGCCGCCGTTACCCATGATCAAAAAGAAGTTCTCGAAAAGTTTTTAGGCATGCACCTCCGTCTCGGAACCAAGCTCAGCTAACGGCTTGGTAAGGACGATTCCTAATGGGTGTGAGGGGTTACCTCCTCCCTCTCTTGGGCAATCCTTCGCTTCTTTTGGAAAGGGCCAGATGGGCTGGGAGGACTGTCAGCACCGAGAACCTCCACCCATTCAGAGTGAGGTGAGGAAGTTGGATTCGGAGGTGGGGCTTCGACAGTAGTAGCTGGTTGTTCTACCATAATTAGGGTTGTTTCGGCCTCAGCAGCCGCTGAAGCTTCAAGGATAAGCCCCGTATCAAGAGTTGGGGATTAGTCTGCAATAATCTAGGATGAGACTACAACATGGCTGGGAGGACTGTCAGCATCGAGAACCTCCACCCTTTCAAAGCGAGGCGAGGAAGTTGGATTCGGAGGAAGGGTTTTGACAGCAGTAGCTAGTTGCTCGACCATAATTAGGGTTGTTTCGGCCTTAGCGGCTGCTGAAGCTTCCGGGATAAGCCCCACATTAGGAGTTGGGGGCTAGTCCACAACAATCAAGGATGAGACTATAACATGGCCTAGGGGAGCCTCATCCTCGCTATTTGTCGAAGGTGCCCTGAGAATCAAATCCATGATCTTATCGTATTTGTCAAAGTCCGCAGGCCACACTTCCCTTAATCAACAAATCCCTATCTCACTCATCACAACAGTATTTATTGGTGGGGCGAGTTTGTGGAAATGGAGAGAGTCCTCATCGAACTTAAAATCGTTTTGGAGATCTGCCAATGAGACAAATCAATCAAGAATGTCCAACTCTTCGACCCTGAGAGTTGGTCACATGTCGGTGCCGTCTATAAAATCAAATAGAAAGTTAGAGCTCAGGACAACAAATTAGAACCCGAAACGAATACCAAAAAGTAAGCAAATAACTAAGTCCACTCAAGCCTAGCCTATTTACCCGGAACGAGAATGAAGTCAAAATTTTTGAGATACTTCAATGAAGGGCATGAGATGTAGAACCAACGGGTCCTATAGGGTCCTACGTTGGATTTTCCCTTCACCCACTACTGTGGGACGATTTCTTTATGAGGTGTCTGCCTCATCAAAAGATAGTAGAGCCCGTCCTCTGAATTTGCACACCTAAGGTCGTGAAGGTAGCAAAGGGTTTTGGGTGGAGGTGGAGGAAGGCCGTTGACCCTATGCATAAGGGCAAATGAAATCAGAGTGGTATATGAATTTGGTGTTAATTGATAAGGGCAAAGCTTTATTTTATTAAAAAAATCAATGATAAAAGGCTGAATGGGAAATCTTAACCCTACAAAGAGGTGCGGGAAGCTGATAGCTATAAAGCCATGAGGGGGATGAGTGGCATAGTCATTAGAAGCAAGGACCATAGCATTGCACCCCTTAGGAATTCGATTCGATTCGATGATGGAGGTGACATCCCAAATTCGCACAGTGGATTTGTGGTGTTTGAATACATGATGATCGGGGCACTAGCCCGATGCCATCCTCTGACACTCGATATCCCTCGGGCAAGAACCCAGGTTTGAGACACCTGCCCTCTTGCTTGATGTCATGACCCCAGCTTATCGAGCATTTCTTGTATCTGGGGACAAGTCTAACTCATCATCCTCACTCCTAATCAGGTGACAGCGGTGCACATGACTTGCTCCTATCTACAAAAGGAAACGAAAAGACTGATAAGTCTGTCGAAGGTGAACCATACCAAAACTCTATTACAAACCTCTTATTTTGTAGGCCATGCGCGCCCTATACCACCATAGCGACAATCTAGGCTCCAGAAAACAAAAGATAAACTCCAAAAAAAAAAACGAATAAAGCAACAGGAGACTCAAACATATATAGGGGAATCCTAGAATGTACCGATAACCCGACTATCCTACTCTAATTTGAGATTGGAAATCTAAACCACCTTTATTCACTAGTATTAGCAACCTCCTAATCAATTAGCCAAGAACAAGCCCCTAATCTCCTATAAAGAAATAACAATGCATGAGACACAAAGTTAAAAGGAAACATACCGCAATTGTTAAAGATGGAAAGTCTGGAAGGATCAAGAAATAGTCGGAAGAATGAGTAGAAAATGGTTGAAACTACTGGCAAAGGGACTACGATGGTGACCAGAAAGACAGATGGGGGAAGAATACCAAGAGTCAGAAATTTTTCAAATGACTAAGTGAGAGGGAGAAAGAGGACTCTCTCGACTTAAAGGAGAATGCAACCCAGCCGTTAGATCAAAAACGGATGTCAATTGCCTATGATCCGATGGCCTAGAAAAAATAGTAGCTAAAAAATGACAGTTTAGTGCACATACGCCAAAAGCTGGGAATAATAATTACTAGCTGCCCTTGGGAAAATGAAAGGCCATGCATGCGAAATAAACAAAAGAATTAAACGGGCCATTGGGATCACGCATCACAAAGTATTAAGGCCAAACAAACATCTCACGTCCAAGTAATGTGCTAGCCATGCATAGAATTCTTGCGCGAGCCGTATCCAAGTAATGTGCTTGCCCGCACAAAATTCTTGCATGGAACGACCCTGCGTTCAAGTAATGCATTAAACACGTAGAATTCTTGCACGGGTCAGAGGGCTTAACAAACATCTTGCATCCAAGTAATGCGCTAGCTATGCGTAGAATTCTTGCACGAGCTGTGTCCAAGTAATGTGCTTGCCCCGCATAGAATTCTTGCATGGAATGACCCTCTGTCCAAGTAATGGGTTAAATTTGTAGAATTCTTGTGCGAGTCAAGGGGCTTAACAAACATCTCACATCCAAGTAATGTGCTATCCATGCGTACAATTCTTGTGCGAGCCGCATCCAAGTAATGTGCTTGCTCCACACAGAATTCTTGCACGGAATGACCCTGCATCCAAGTAATGTGTTAAACACGTAGAATTCTTATGTGAGTCGGGGGGCTAAACAAACATTTCGCATCCAAGTAATGTGCTAACCATGTGTAGAATTCTTGCGTGAGCCACATCTAACTAATGTGCTTGCCCTCCCCCCCCCATAGAATTCTTATGCGAGCAATCTCAAGACCTCACGTCCAAGTAATGCGCTAATCATGCATAGAATTCTTGTATAAGCCGATATGACCGACTGGCGATCCGATAATATATCCTTTGAAATAATGGCTTATTGATTAATGTCGATTGGCTTAGATTCCCTGTGGTGGAAATCAACTATCCCACTAAATACTTTAGATAATGATTGTTGGGTTTTGTAGGGGCAAATCACATTGCCAGTAGCAAATAGCAAAATCGTCCACACATGGACTAAAAGAGACAAAGGGTAAATACATAACACCCGCAATTACACTGAAAGACCTCCTTCGACGAGGCAAATCTACATGAAGAAAACTGACACGCGAAGAAAAGATAGACAGTCTAAAGCCAATAATCCTATGCGAGAAGGAGTGTGACTTAAAAAATGGGAAATGGAAGCTTGAAAAGATAGAAATGATGACATGATGAGCTGGGTCATCCTGTAGAGTTGGAACTACCAGCCTACTAAGCGAGCTACAAGTTGGGGGCTTATGTTATATGAATTTTCTAGGAGCATGTTTTGGGCCAGACAAGGTCCAATCAGGAGCCCATTTGGAATGGTCGAGGTCCAGAACAGAGCCCGAGGTCACTGAATGAAAACCCTCGACTGCCTGGTGTGAACAGTAGGCATCTCGCATCTCCTTGAGCAGAAGAGCACATCTTGCTGGGGAAGCTCGTAACCCTTTAGCGAGGGGCCATTGATTTTTGGAAGAGCAACCTGGCACGCATGATAAGGCTGGTCAGAGCCATCATCCCATTCAACTCACAGCTTGCCCACTTACAACGTGACCCATATGAAATCCAATCAATAACTCAGTGCATTTATTCCTTGCTAAAAGCTTAGCCTTTAAACTTGCACATCAGCAGCCCGAAAGTCCAACAGTGATTTGCTCAGCATTAATTATCCAGCACTAAGCATTAAATGACTAGAACGGTGGAAGTAATCATTTCACTGCTTGCAAAATTACACTTGTAACCCTCTCCCCTTCTATAAATAAAGGGGGAAGCCATTATATGAAAGGGAGAAGAGAGATACATGCAGAAACTCTGTCAAAATAGGGAGTGAACACTGTTCACTAAGAAAATACTCCATTATTGTACTCATATTCTTTAAAACCAATCTCCCTTGGACCAATGAAAATGTCAACATGGACGTAGGACCCAAACTAGCTTTAGCTGAACTACGACAAACTAGGGAGAAGAGAGATACATTCTTAGTGAACATTGTTCACTAAGAAAATACTCCATTATTGTACTCATATATTCGCTTCCCTTTCACCATTTTCCTTTATTGCTTCTCTATCACATTAATCCTGGAGTTAGGGGTAATACTGGACATAACTGGTTGACCAGATTTTGGTATCAACAGACCATGTATACAAAATTCAATGGTTAGATTGTGGTAAAAACAAATGTGTCATAGTCATGCATGCTTTGATACATTCAATACCAAAATAATTGATATGCATTGACAAAGGGTATCTAAATACTTTTTAGTCTTCCCATCTTTTAAACTATGAATGGATATCAAAGCTTGGTATCTCCATTATGCTTACCAAGAATATTGATCAATTTTAGCCCTACGCAATCATACTAGAATGGTAATTATTGATAAGGGTTTACAAGTGTTGATGGGTAGAGTTATATCAGAAAGTAAAATAAGTGATATCATTTCCATTCTTGCCATCCTTCTAATTTAGTTTTAGTTTTAGTGATGATATTGGTGGTCACAAATTGCAATATCCTTGTAGAGTTAACCTGACTAAACTTGAATATAGATTTGGTCAATTTGCTTGAGGGTCAATGGATTGACCCTCAAGGGTGGACCGATAAATTCACCATTTCATTAGGACTAGTTGGACCGATCAACAATTTGGTTGACCATTTAGTGTCAAATGACACAAAAACTTAATGCACCAGATTTAAGGAATCAAAATCCTAGTACAACTAAAAGGTCACCAAAAGTTGAAACCTTATCGGAAGAAGGTATAATCACATTCCCAATCTAATTTTGTGAATCTAAGGCAAATTGATCAAACAAAAGGCTAATATGAACTATTTTTTTTCTCACCTTTGCTATTTCTTGAATTTTATTTAGTGAATTTTGCATAGGTTGTGAGATTTCATAGAAGTTGTGACTTAGGCCTTAGGCCCATGAATTAGGGATTAGGAATGTAAAATAAATTTCTTTCTAATAGGTGAGTAGGAGTTTCTATCCTTCTTTGGCTTCTTTTCCATTATGCAAAATCATATTTTCTAAATTACCCAAAATATTTTTTATGTCTCTTTAATTAAAATATTGTCCCACAAAATTTATCTGCTTTTGGCCATTCATTTGCATTTGTTTGAATTATGTGAACACATCATGTTTGCCAATATGATTGACTTGGTTGCCTTTATATGCAATTTGGTTACTCATGTTATGTGATTTGTGCTTATGGTTGCCTCGATGTGATATAAATTATAGGTGTTGGTCATTATTTTCAAATATAAGATGGTATATGATTAGTAGGTTAGTTTATTTTTAGATACTAATTGATTAAGTGTCAAACAAAGAGTTTAAGCACCACACATAATAGCACTATGCTTCTTTGTTTTCCACTGCACCCTATTAATATGCTATTATGTCAAAGAAAATGAAGTCTGTTGAATGCTTTGATGCAATTGATGTTACAATCAGGAATCTCAAATGAGTCACAAGACTGCAAGAAATATGGAAAGTGAAGAGATCCCTGAACTCTTTTGAATGACGAAGAATTGGGAATATCTTGAGCACTAAGCCTCAAGTCTTGAAGCTAGTATGAGAGTCGAAGGAGCTAGGGCTAGTGGTGCTCCACAAGTTGGTAAATGGCTTGCTATGATTGAGGACAATCAAAAGGATTTGTGATATGCTATGAAAGACCTTATCGACAAGGTGAAGGATGTTGTAACAACTCTTTTCGCTAAGATGAATGACATAGCAACATTAGTGAAGATATTGATGATGGCCATCAAAAATGGTTCACAAGTGGGTGGTGCCTCAGAGTAAAGGGAAAAGGTGAAAATCTCCGAACCAAGGCCATATACCGAGGAAGGAGATGCATAAAAGTTTAAGAATTTTGTGTTTGATATGGACCAATATTTCCAAGCAGCTAGCATTACTTCTAAAGAAGCTTAGCTAAACAGAGCTACTATGCTCCTCATAGACAACACTCAGGTCTGGTGGAGAACTAAGTTCCAAGTGATTCAAGAAGAAAGGTGTTGCATCAATACTTAGGAAGAGCCCAAGTAGGAGTTGAAGGTACAATTTTACCCTGAAAATGTGGACTATTAGCTTGACGAAAATTGTGAGAGGTGAGATAGATAAGATCAGTTCAAGACTACATCAAAAAGTTCACAACCATTATATTAGATATAAAGGACATGACTGACAAGGATAAGCTACTCTATTTTGTTGAGAGTTTATCATGAGAAGCTACAATAGAACTCCAAAGGAAGAGAGTTGAATAGAAGCAATGACCATAGCCAAGCTCTTATCCAACTACAACATTAGCTTTTCTCAAATGAAGTCCCATAGAGGGGCTCAAATACTGCTAATGGCAGCCAGTCAAGTAAGGGTAGGAATTCCAAGAGTGCGGGAGGATGCAATGGAGTGTTATCCCACTTACAAGTTTCGGGATCATCTCGAACATCCATCAACAAAAGGAAGTTCAAGACCCTTGCCTATGTCTTATGCAATGGACCACATAGAGTGGTAGAGTATCCACAAAAGGCTACCATGAATGCCTTACAAGCTAAGCTTCAAGAGTAGGCACAACAAGGTGACAAGGGTGGTGATGAAGGTTCTGATAAGGAGGATACATCTTGTGCTAGGATCGGTGCAATCTAATTCCTAGAGTCCCATGAGTAGTGAGATAATGACAAAACATAGTAGATACCATCCTTACCAGGGGTCTATTAATGCAAGGATCTATATAGGTCCGAGGGTACCAACTCATATAGGAACAGTAAAGTAGTGGATGAGGCATACCAAAAGAGATGTGCAAAATAGGCAAATCCTTTTAAGGAGGAGTCTTTTGAGAAACTAGAGAGTGTTGTGTGTGTTTAAGGAGTAGTTGCTTAACAAATACATTTTATTTTATCTTATTGTGAAGTTTTTGCATGCAAAAACATTCGTATTCACAAAGACTGATTCACGATGATAGCTCACATTGCTTTAAGAGTGTTGGAGTTTAGTCACATGAAAAGCTTGTGGCAATAACCTTGGAGAGCACGGGCATGTGCAAGCTAAAGGAAGAGTGATGGATAACTCTTTTCAACCCTATCGACCATGGTAAGGGATACCATTGAGGTATCATATTTGAGTGATTATAGAGACACCAATCAAGTGTCATGTTCATATTCGAGGAGTGATGTTATTTGAATAGCAGAGCATGCAGCAAAGTATGATGAAATGTCGAAACCACATGAACAAACCTGTGAGCAAGGAATAAGACTTGCAAGCAAGTTATGTTTTATCGGTAAGAGATGATACTTGTACTTGAACAATGTGTGAGACTTGTGTTTCTCACATCGGTGGAATGAGAAATTGTATGTGGGACATGTTAGTAGTAGGCACACCCAAATGCCTAGCTATTGCTCAATTATAAAGACAATCAGCTTGAGAGTTGTGGAGATAGTTTATTTTTCATTGTCAACAACAAGTCAAGGAGACAAGCAGAAGAAAGCCTAAGAAGAGCTGAAGAAGAGCATATCAAAGACTTTCAAGGAGCAATGTCAAGACTAAAGTGTTGGAGACAAAAACATTGACAAAGTATAAATACACAAGCAAAGAGGAAGTCAAGGGAGGAGCTTGAAGGAAGACCACTGATGATTCTTTCAAAGTTCTGTCAAATTGAGTCATTAATGAGGGCATCAACATTTTTAAGTGGGGGAGAATGTCATAATTCAGAACTTATGACCAAATTTAGCAAATAAATGTGCTTGAATTCAAATGAAATTTGGCATAAAAATCAAGTATAAAGAGATCATCATATGACATGAATTTGAGAGAAAATACTTATGTAGATTATTTTTCCTATTTTTCCCTGTTTTGAGGGTGGTTATGTAATTTGGACCAAAGTAACTTGTCCAGTGCAGGTAGATAAACACATGGTTATGATCCTTGGATTTTTATCTTTGCATTAGTATATTATGGCACATTAGAACCCTTTCAAGTTAGGAGAACAATCCTTTTGTCAACTTGGAAAAAGTATGCTTATTGTGCCATTAGGGCTTTGGCTTAGAATTCTTTTTAGGGGAATGTCTAGTGACCCAAGGTAGGCATCAAGCATTCATCTAAGGGATCGAGTGTGTGACCATGAGCCTCCCCTACACACTCAAGAGTCTATAACAAGGCTTTTAAAGTGAATAAAGAAGTAGCCCCTCTTCAATTGAGAATTGTCCCATGAAATTTAGCAGTTTTTTAACTGTATTTATCCATATTTGTTCAAATTGCATGAACACATCATGTTCAACAATATGATTGACTTAGTTGCCTTTATATGCAATTTGATTGTTTATGTGCTATGTGATTTGTAATTGTGGTTGTCTTGATGTAATATAAATTGTGGGTATTGTTAGTTACTTTCAAAACTAAGATGGTGTATGGATGGTTAGCTAGTTTATTCTCAGCTACTAATTGATTAAATGTCACGTGAAGACTTTAAGTGCTACACTTTCTATCCATTGAGTTGTCGAACTGTAATACCTTGGCATACGTCTTGTTATAGGCCAAAATTTGGCCTAGCCCATTTTATTAATCTATTTAGGCTTAGCTATTAAACTTTAAATAAATCATATATGAATCAATAAGATAAATAGTGATAAACCTTAAACATGTTTACTAGTATTAAAAAATAGTTTATTAAATAATATATTTGTGAAATAAATAGTGCATTTGCCTCAAATTTTACAACATAGAATTTTAATAATCTTTTCAATGAGTTGACAAAAATAAGGTTTGAATTTAAATACTCCAATATACTATCCAAACCTATTACCACTTGACTATGCCTAATGGATTGGGGTTTTAATAATTCAACATAACAACTTGCCATCATAGTTATTTAAATTCAAAAGCATTAAATGACACAATAAATTTGTTAAAATAAGACATATAAGCTAGAACTTAAGCCCATGGGATTCGCAAGCAAATTATTTTTTCATCATTTCAAATTTTAATTATAAAATAAAAATTTGTGAAGTATATTATATTGTAGAAATTTTAACTTGTTTACACTACATTTTCAAGCGATGTAATAATCAATTTAATATTAATAATGATATATTTCTAGTAGTAATTTGTGTGTTGGATGAGACCCTTTTTGGGATAATAATATATAGGTGTGTTAAATGAATAGACTAAATTGTATTGGCCAAAACCCATATGGATCAAATCTAAATGGACTTGACCCATTTTGACCATCTTTTAAATGAGCTAATGAACCACTGATCAGGATCAATCCAAGATTGGACCAAATTAACCCATAGACTGGCCCACTTTTATTTTTAAACTTTTTTTAAAATTAGTCCACAATATATTTTGTAGTATAAGAACATAATTAAGATGAGTGAAAATAAACTAAAATAGTAGCACTTGCGCATGAGAACTCTAACATCGAGGTATTATAGCATTTCTAAGTTTTGAATGCTCTTTTCTAAATCCTAACAAGTTAGACCTGTGTTTTAAAAGAAAAGATGTTATTGTAATAAACACATAACACATATTTAGGCTAGCACTAAAAAGAAAGTGCTTGAAGTTGAACTTTAATCACTAAGAGAGACAAAACCCACAATATTATATTTTGTTGATACTTAAAAATGACCAACAAAATATAAAAGACATTTACTTGAACCCTCCTCTAGTGTAAGAGTGTGATAAAGATCTATACTACTAAGTGCTACACATAGCTTATCAAATACGGATTACGAACAAAATCAAACCTGAAAATCCAATGAAAAATGAGTTGTTGAAAGCATGTTGTAATCTGGGGTCTATGAAATTAATCAGGAATCATAAACTTGAATGATATTTTTTAGAAGATTTTTAACAACACAACCCAATTTCAATTTGAAAATTTTGCAAAATAAAGGACCATCATGCTAAACAATTTGAAAATTGCACTACATGCATACATTGCTATAATTTCTATAATTACCAAAAGCTCCATACCATGATTGTGTTGCCACTATTGAGCTATCACACGTGGATGTGTTAGGGACTTCATTCATGTACATGTTAAAAGCCAAAACAACGCTCCATTCACCAACAAAATTATAAGCAGGTATCACTCTTTTGGGAACAATAAATTTTTTAATTTTATAGAGAAAATGACAAGCAGAGAGCAAAAGATGTCCTTTTATACTAATTCAACAAAACAGTTATAAATTTTGAGAGAGCGCAATATGTCCTAAACCTTGCATGTATGAAAGTTAAATTGGAAAGCTAAAAAACAAATAAAACTAAATTATCAAATCAAGATACTAGAACTTACAACTTGCATATATGAAGGTAAAATTGGAAAGCTAAAAAATAAATGAAGTTAAGGGCCTGTTTGGAAGTATTTTCAGGTGTTTTTGTTTTATTGTTTTTGAAAACAGATGTTTAAAAACTATTTTTAAAAACTATTTTTCTAGAATCAAAAAACAAAAAACTTGTTTGGATGTAAATTTTGAAAACATGTGTTTTCT
>JANHAO010011129.1:0-17180 GCA_026873985.1 Saraca asoca | reverse complement strand
CTTCTACATGATCAGAAACTATTTTGCTGCAAGATAATGAAGAACATTTTCCCTTATCTTCCTCATATTTCACATAATTTTATATAAATTAATTAAAAATATTAATTTAGTATAAAATATTAATTAATATTAAATAACATAATTTTATATTAATTAGTGAAAATATCAAAATAAGGATGCATTTTTTAATGAGAGCCAATGGATTTTCTATTCTTTAGTTTTAAAATAAAATATGATTTCTATTAAATAAGAGAAAAGTCTTTCTTTAGGAAATGTTTTTCTCTCCATTCTCCTAAACCAAACAAGAAAAAAGTGGCATTCTCACTCCATTTCCTTCTCCATTCTGTCCAACTAAACAGGTCTTAAAATGGAAAGTTTTAAATATAAATATGTTTTATTGTAGATTTTAAGAAAAAAAAAAGATAAATATAATATTTATGAAATTTATTAAGATATATAAAATTTATATTTATTTTTTCATGGTAAATTAGATTTATCTAAGATTTCTTAACCTCAAGATATTTTTATCCAGAAAAAGGAGATTAAGTAGATTGATTTATTTTTTTTTTAGGAAAAGATAAGTTAAACTTCTGTAATGTTTTTTAAAATTACATGAATCTCTCCTTGCCGTGCAAGTGCGGATATATTGGTAACATTTCAAGGGCAGCAATTCACAAGGTGGTTGGGTGGTGAAAAGTTGAAACACATGGCTGAACTAATTTGGTTTGAAATCAATTTTTTTTAGAATTGATTTGTTTCACTTTAATAGATTTATTTTATTTTTTCATAAATAAATTCTATTATTTAAAAATTATGTCAAAAATAATATTTTTAATTTATTCATAAATAAATTTTATATTAAAAATAAATAAAATTTAATTATAAAAATAATTTTTAATAATATTATGAAAAATAAAATATTAAAATAACAATAAAAAATAATATAATATGTATTTTAAATAAAATAAAATAAATTTTAATGAAATTTTTAATAATTTTGATAAATTTTATAATTATATAAAAATAATTAAAATAATATTTATAAATAAAATAAATTAAAATATTCTAATTTAAATTTAAGTATTATTTAAAAATAAATTCTTGCTTTTAAGTATTTCAAACGAACGAGAATAAGTTTTTACCTTGCAAGAATTATTCTTGTGCTCCAGATGAGGAGATTAAAAAAAAAAAAAATTACAGACAACTTGACCTTTATAGAATCTGTATATTTGTCACTTTCCGGTTAATATTTAGCTTTTTCAGTGAAACAAGCAATAGAAAAAAGTTAGTAATCGTTACGTATGATGAGGCTCATGTGCGGTTGTGATTGTGGTCTGCGGCACTGAGCGTATTAAGTGGTAGGTACGTACTTCGTCAACACCAGTGGTCCTTCACTTCATTCTGCTAAGCTGCCAATGTGTGTGTATGTGTGTGTATATATATATATATATATATATATATATATAATCTTTGTTGCAAAGAGTCAATTGATTTATTAAAATAAATAAATTTTCGTGAAAAAGTTAAATTTTTAATGAAGTAAATTCTTTTACTTCAAAATTATTTGATTAAAAATGATGATTAAAAGTTCAGGAAATTTTTCTTATATAAAAAAATGATAAATACATTTTGTAAAAGTATAACTTTTTAAAAAATCTTATTTCTTCTATTTTATCGATTAGTGATGGATCAAATAATATATTCATTTATTATTTTTTAAAATATTATATTTTCTACATAAATCTCACCATCGCTTATACATTATGCAAAGAGCAAGGATGCGTTTGGGAGAGCTTATCTACCGCTTATATTTGAGTTTATCTTATAATATAAGCACTTTAGATAAAAAATTTATGTGTTTGTTTAAACTTATGAAAATAACTTATGATCCTTCGATAAGCCCATTTGAGCTTATTTCAATAAGTTTCATGAAAAAACTTATCAAAAAGAACTTATTGAAACTTATAGACATAAGTGCTTAATTAAGCTGTTTTCCCAAACAGGCCCTAAGTTAAGTGCGTGTTTGGTACCACCTCTTTTTATTTGGAGAAATTTTTTTGTTTATTTTTATTTGTCATTTTAGAAAATAAAAAATGCATTTATTATTATTTTTTTCTAATTTTATCTATATCATTTTAATGAATGCTCAATTACCTGATACATGAATTGACTTTTAATAAAAAATAGATTGATAAAATATAACTCTTTTATCCTAAAATTAAAACTATTTATTAGCCTTGTTAATCATTATGCATTTACCTTAAATGATAGGTAAAAATAAATGGAGGTATAATGATTAAAATTCTCAATAATTATTTATAAATTAAATAATTGATTATAACAATTTTTAAAAATATTTTATTATATTTTTAGAATCTTTTAATAATTAATCACCTTTATAAAATGCATTAACGATATCGTTAAATAGATATCAAATAAAAGTTAAATCAATGTATATATAGGTATGATGATATTTTTATAAATATGAGAAAAATTATAATGTTAATTTATATTAAATAACTAACATCTAAATTTAATATCATGTTTAACATTAGTTTGAATTAATAAACCAATGTACTTTTGAAATTAGTAAATTTGTACAGTTTAGGTTTAAACATTTTTTAAAACCTATAACTTCTTAGTTGTTAAAACAAATTTTATTAAATTATCAAATAAATTATCATTTAATTATACTTTAAAATATTTTTAATAATATATAGTCAAATATTTTTTTATTAATTTATCAATTAAATCATTAATAAATAAATTACTAATACAATAGTATTATAATTAATTTTCCATTTTTCAAGACAACGAAATTGTAAAATTTTTTAATGAACATTAATTTCTTCCATTTTATTATGACAACAAAAATAGTTAAAATAATTAAAAATAAACTTTTTGACAAATGAAGAAATGTAAATTAGATGTCAATTTATTTAAAAACCAACATAGATGGACAAAATGATTTAAAAAGCACATGTATAAAAAGTGTTGTCAATTAGACATTGGTTTTAAATTAGGAATCCACATAAATATATGATATTACACATAGTATAAAAGATCGATGCATCATCTAACTCTCATTCTATTCTAACTTGCTTTTAATATTCATTTATTATTCTTTTTTTTTCCTCATTTGTTGTTTAATTTAATTATGCTCAAACTTGCTTCGAAATTTTATAGTTTATTTTCTATTTTTTTTTCTTCCCTTTTAAAGGGGCATATGTATGAATCCTTTAAATAAAAAGACAATATGTACACTTGATGTATATGTGTTGTCTTGTAGATCATCTTTTATATATTACAAGATAAGGTATAACTAAAGGAGAAGTACAATTTGATGAATTTAGCCAGAAAGTAATTAAATGATTATTATGTATAAACTTGTTGATTTAGCTTGTTTTAATTTTAATTTAATTTTATAATGTCTTAATTTTTTTAATCTAATTAAATGTTTGACTTTCTTGCAATTGTGATTATCTTTGATCATGGTAAATTTTGGTTTGATAGTTGTTTCAACTAAAATATAATAGCAATAGGTTTCTATAAAATATAGCTAACAACAGGTTTTTGTAAACAAAAAAAAAAGAAAGAAGAAGCTAGAAATAGAGTTTTTTTTTTTTAGGAAAAATGCATCCACTTTTATATAAAATTGATTTTTTTCCATTAACAAAGTTGGTTATTATAAAAACCCATTGTCTTTAACAATTAATTTGTTCATAAAAATATATCAATTGTTTTTAAGAGTTAATGTATTTAGTAGTTGAAAAAATACATCAATTTATGATAAAAATCGATATTTTTAGAGTAAAAAAAGACGTTTGTTATAAATAAAAAGATGTCGATTATATATTAGAAACTAATTATATTTTCTTTTTTACTCATCAGTTAAAAAATTAACATAAATTGTTCTAATCTACCACGTCATTCGGATAAAATTTGACCTCCAAATCAATGTAAAATATATAAAATAACTGATATGCAAATATGTTTATGTAATAATGAACATAGGTAATAAGCCAAACAAAAAAATTACTTTTAATATCTTTTATTTTAATCAAAATTATAAAAAGAGAAACATTCCTATGTTATCCTTAATTTTCTCTTCTTTTATTATAATTGTTCTTATTCCAACAACAAGGACCAAAACTCTTATTATTTTCCTTTTTCATTAATGAATTTTTTTAGGAAATTACTATTAAAAAATAATTTTTTTATATATCATTTAAACAATAATAAATTATATATAATCAAGGTTAAATTATCCTGTTATTCCTTGTAGTGTTGTGCAATTTCTATTTAAGTTTTTATAGTTCAGAAGTTTTGAATAAGGTTCTTACACTTATTTTTTATTTTTAATTGAATATTTATTCTTATTTTCTTGTTAGATTTTGTTAGCAGTTAACTTGCATAAATGATAATCGTGAGGTAAGAGACAATAAACCAACAATTTTCAATTAAAAATGAAATAATTTTGCAAAATGTCCAATACATGTTTAAGTCATTTATTGCTTAAATACAAATAAAAATTATATGAAAATTTTACATCAACAATTATTAAATCATCATAAAAGAGTATCGTTCATGTGCCCAAATTGCTAATAAGATTTTAGAGAAAAATAATAAGAAATATCCAATTAGAAATAAAATATATATATAAGGATCTAATTCAAAATTTTTAAATTACGGGAACCTAATTAAAAATTGAATAAAATTATAGGAATAAGAGAATAATTTAATTTATAATTAATTATTAAATAATATTATCAAATATAAAATTGACTTTTTATAATCAATTATTACATTGCTATAATAAATGAGGTTTAATAAAATTAAAAATAAATATAAATGGCTTAAAGTTAACGGTAGAAGATAAGTTTGTACAGACGGTTTATAAATACACCATAATTTTTTTTTAATTGACTGCTTACAATTTATTTCTTTAAGGTGAAGATTTAGACACTAACCTTTTTAATAGCATATCACATTACATGTGATCAAGTTAAAGATGATGGAAACTTTAAATTACCATAATTTGTAGTTTTCTTAGAACTTTAAATCATACAGAAAATTATATCAAAGTATAATCGGATATTTAGGATATCATAATTCTCACAATCATATTTGATGAAGGATTAGATCATACATGGATTCATGATTTCTTGATCAATCTCCTCGTATGAATTTTTTCCTCTCTTCCTTCCTCTTTCTGTGTATATTTGATGGTGAAGATACGGTCTGTTTCTTTTCTTTTGTGTTTTCACTTATATTGTCTCTAATTATAGATAACTAATTATAATAAATGGAGAGGAGAGGGAGTTATATTTTAAAATTCAAAATTAACCTCATTGGCTTTAATTACTTTTAGATCAAACCACCATCACATTAGGCCATATTTATTTAAAGTTAGTCTATTAGTTACACGGACCACTACAGATTATTAAAATAATCTAACAAAAGAAAGATTTTTTATCACATAATTATGTTTTTTCAAGGGAACTTATGAAGCATCCAAATTTAAACTTTAACCTTTTAGTAAATTAATAAAATCATATAACATTAATATTTTATAATAATTTTCATATTTTACACACGTCCATGAGACCCCAAAAGGGAAATTTAAAAAGGGCAAATCAGTAAATATGCATTGTAAACGGCCAAATCAAACTGTTTTGACGTCAATAATATAGCCTACTTAATTTGTTTACGATGAATTGCACCCTCCTTAAATAAACTAATACTAGACTAGATTGCCACCTTGCATGCGCTGCCCAGCACTTTTAAAGTTAAAACTAAATTAAACCTCCTCTTAATGGTCTTTGAATATGAAATCCTCAAGAAAAGAAATCATGAATTTCAAAATAAAAGGTTGTACTTATATCTCTCAAATTTATCATCTCAAATTAAAAAAAAAAGATTTCAACATCCAAATTTATAATATTTTGTTTTCATATTATTATCAAAATTTAAATTTAATTTATTATCAGTATAAAATATTTTAAATTATGATGTTTTATTATTTAAAACAATAAAAATCGTTAATATTTTTATCAACAATAAAAAAAATTTCAATTTTTTTAATAATACAATAACATATTACATATATAGTAATTTTATTTTCCGTCAACATTCCTTTCCCCATTAAAAAGAAAATAAGATTTGGGAAAAAAAATTCAATCCTTTGACTTCCTTTAATTTGCTAAAGTAATTACGTTTCATATACTGAATTAAGAGTAAGTTAAACAAATTTAATTTTCCTTGCCATTATTAGGAACACGTGTCTTGTTCCAACATACAAACATACATTAAAGAAAAATTAATTAATCTAATTGAACAGACCAGCAAATTATCATTGACTTAAGTTGATCTTTGTAATCATCGTACCATTTAAATTGGAAAGGCATTTTTTTTATTTGAAAAATAAGTGAGGAAAGTGGCAATACAAAAAAAAAAAAAGGAAATTAAAGAAAATTTAGAATTCAGATTAAGAAACAATACTCACGTTCCATACAAGAACAATTTGATTACTAACATTATCATCAATAAATTCGTGAATTTAGATCTAATTTCTTAGTGATATTTATATTAATGCTAACATTTTTGTTTTCAAAAACGTAAATCCCATGAGTAAGTTGTACTTACATATGTACTTATATAAAATTAGTGATAATGTGATATGAGATATAGGAAAGATTAATATTTTAAAATGCAAAAAATTTATACAAGGATTCACACTTTTTTTTTTTATTTTGTCTTAACACCAATAGGACAAAATTAGAAAATTCCAATTCATCAACAAAACAAATCCATAAATGCGAGTGATACAACAAATACCCACAAACTTAAATCTGAGGTGCAGAGCACAGAGGAAAATGTTTTGATTTTTTTTTTTAATTTTAATGAAGTTATTCGAATATCTCTTTTAGTTTTAAATAAATCTATTCAGATGTCATTTCAAATATAAAAAATATTATATTGAAAATTTAAATTTAAATTTTTTATCAAGATAATCATGAAAAAAAATGATTATAAATTCAAATTAAATAATATAAGATATTTTAAATATTTTATAATTAAAGATATATTTTAATTATATTCAAACAGTTAAAAAATATCACATTTAAATAAATATTAACTTTTAAATAAGTTATATTTTAGGTGGTTAAACTAATCAAAATATATCTTTAATTACAAAATACTTAAAATATCTTATTTTTAAATTTAAATTGTATAATTATTTTTTCTCATCATTTCTTGATAAAAGATTCAAATTTAGATTTAAGTGTAATAATTTTTGTATGTTTTAATGAATGTATGAATAAATTTTGAAATTAAAAATAAAATTAGTATAATTTTATTAAAATTTAGGGATGTCAAAATATCTCTCATATCAAAACTACAAAATTACTAATTAAAAAAGGTTAAAATTTTAATCTATATGCAAAAGAAAAGTAAATTTAGTTTAATAAATATATATAATTGATAAATGCTTCCAACCTTCCCAATCTTTGCAACAAACTGAAGTTCAGCAATATAGGTGATTAATTTTCCCATGTTTATCTTAAAAACATATAAAATTTAAAAGGCATTGCTTTTGAGTATTATTCCTTCTATGAATCTAGAATGTTCATAGCAATCGGGATAATATAAAACAGAAAAAAGCTGTCTCCATGTTTAAATAAAATCTTAAATTCAAACATTTATCTCATTATTTATTTTATCCAAAAAAATATAATGCAACTGACATGATAACTGTTGAAGAAAAAAAAGCAACAAATCTAAGAAATTGTTTACTACTACAATAATTCTAATATATAATTTTTAGAATTCAATGGAAAATAATGGATTAATAACAAAAGTCATTAGAACTCTAAAATTTGGTCTTCCCTTGCAATTACTGAAAGGGATAATATGGTAAATAAGGAGAAGAAAATAACTCGAAACTTGGAATTTGGAACTTGGAGCGGCGGGAGGGAGGGGGGGCCACACGGGATGATACTATATAACAAAATCGCTGGCTTTGCCCTTGCAATACAACACACACAACACAGCACAACGGTGGCCCTAAGCTCATATTTCCCTAATATTTACTACTTTTGCCACTCTCTCTCTCTCTCTATCTCTCTACTTCGCCCTTTAGCTTTTGAAAGCTAGACGCGAACAGAGACAACACAAAAAGGAGTTTTTTTTGGTTCGAGTTGAAGGAGGAGATCGCAGAGACCCGGAAATTACGAGAAAATAGGCCCTTTCCACGTCCTAAATGACGCATTAGTCCCTCCTTTCGTTCGTTTTCACCTTTTTCAGAAATTTTTTCGTCCAATTTTTGGTGTCGCTCTTTCGGGTTCGGCCACCCCTGTGCTTTCTATCTCTGGTTTAGTAAGGTAAGCGCTCCGGGAGGTTCCTTCCCTTTTCTCTCATTTTCTCTTCTGATCCAGCTCTGCAGTTTGGTTGCTGAGAAAGTGGAGGTAGCATCCAGATAATGGAACATTTTTGAAACTCCGTGGCTGTTTGTTTTGGTTTTCGTAAACAATGGAGGATCGGGTCTGGGAAATGTTTTTAAATATAGTTGCTTCTCTGATTTCTGGTTATGTAACGCGGCGTTAGAGTTTCATATATCTTGTTTTTGCATTCATTGTGAATTTCTATCCACTGAAGATATAGACTCTATTGCATATTGCAATGGGTATGAGCTTTTCCTCGTTTTTCGTGGTTTTGGTTATCCTTTCTTTGCTAAAGCTCCATTTCTGGCATTATTAGTAATATTGTTTTGCGATGTTTCTACATTCAAAGCCAGATCTGCACCGACTTTTGCGACGATGATTATTAAACAAACGTTTATATGTTAGTTGCTGCGTTTATTATTTAAATTTTGATGATCACCATGTATTCTAGAGTTTTTTATGTGGAATCTCGCACATGGGAATAAAATTGCCGTGTAGTGAAGTTTTTTCGATTTTGTAGTTTGTTTTGCAACCACAGAATTATCGCCTTCAATAAAATTTTATGAGATTCAGGTTTATAGGAAATTGACAGTCTGTTTAATATTACTGTTTTTGTTCTCAATTTTTTGGTAAAAGTTCAGAAGGATTAGAAAATTGAAGTAGATGGTAAAGAGCCTGTTAGCTTTTTCTTTCTGGATGATAGAAGAACCTAGAAAACTTTCTAAGGACTGCTTAGCTAGTTTCCCGCATGTTGTTGCCTGGTATAAAAGATGAAGTGTTTTAATCTTATTCTTCTACAGTAATCATATATGGTGTCACGCTCTTGTATGTATAAGATGTTCTGAGTACCGATTATTATTTGAGTGATGAATGGCCTTTTGATGCATTTTCATCAAGATTCTTCCCTTTGCACCCTCTTCCTGATAGATTTGACTTTTAACTCATTTTAACTTACATGCAGCCATAAAATACATTATGGTGGCTACTGCCGCTACTTCTTCGTTTTTCCCTGTTACTTCACCCTCACCAGACACTGCTGCTAAGACCACCAAAATTGGTGGTGATTCTGTGAACCTTAGAGGAATCAAATCTAAATCCGGGTCTTCTGGTGGCTTGCAAGTTAAGGCAAATGCCCATGCCCCTCACAAGGTTAATGGGACTGCAGTTGCTACATCTGTGGAAGGCGTGAAGCGGGAGGATGATTTTCCATCACCTGCCCCAAGGACTTTTATCAACCAGTTGCCTGATTGGAGTATGCTTCTTGCTGCCATCACAACAATTTTCTTGGCTGCGGAGAAGCAGTGGATGATGCTTGATTGGAAACCAAGGCGACCTGACATGCTTGTTGACCCTTTTGGAATAGGAAAAATTGTTCAGGATGGTCTTGCGTTCCAGCAGAACTTTTCTATTAGATCATACGAGATAGGTGCTGATAAAACAGCCTCTATAGAAACCTTAATGAACCATTTGCAGGTATGCTCATGCAAATTATTTTTATTGATATTCATTCAAGACAAATTTTAGTTTTTTTAGGTAGGCAGTTTTATATATTAAGATACTGATCCAGAGTAAAATGTCATATACTCGACAATAGCAAGTCATGAAGTTAATTATTTAAAATCACCTTGTTTGTTTGCAACAGGAAACAGCACTTAACCATGTTAAAACTGCTGGGCTTCTTGGTGATGGCTTTGGTTCTACTCCAGAGATGTGCAAAAGGAACCTGATATGGGTAGTCGCACGTATGCAGGTTGTGGTTGATCGTTATCCTACATGGTAAGTCAACTGGAGTTGTCCTTGATATTGCGTGCTTCAGCTGTGACTTTCCAATTATTTATTTGTTTGATTTTTATGATGACTGATGCTCATAATTTCTAACTGATTTTTTTGGTACTCATGTTGATAATGCATCTTTTTTCCGACAACTGGCTTAACTGTTGGGTTTTAACTATAAATGTTGTAATACATGGGAAATTCTTTGGGATGAAAATAGATCTGAAAGGATAGATGTTATTCATGATGAACGGTAGGAAGACATATGCATTATTAGGGCGGTGAATCGATCTAGCCTAATTGTAAGAAGCTGATTGCAGATGTAGACTCAAGAAGGAATCAGTAGAACCAACTACTGATGTTCCTTGAAATGAATAATCTTGTTCACAACCCAATATCATATATTCTGTCTTGTTAACATGCATGGGAAAATTAGAGTATTATAAGGTTAAGGATTATTATGGAGCATAATCTGAATTTGAGAGAATCTGTATTTGCTTTTCAGGGGTGATGTTGTTCAAGTAGACACTACGGTTTCTGCATCTGGAAAGAATGGTATGCGTCGTGATTGGCTTTTGCATGATTGCAAAACTGGTGAAATCTTGACAAGGGCCTCCAGGTAGAATTTACTTTCAAAAATCCTCCTTTTCCTCATCCTTTTTCCTTCTGCAACAAGAGACATATTTTAAACTGTTTCCTCGAATGTGTATGACTGATGATTGGGCAGTGCCCAGAATTTGGCAACCTATTAAGAAGTCTCTAAAAGAGTTTATTCAATAGATCATGATGTAGTTGATCTATTACCACTGAAATGAAAATTTTTATATTTTGCCTTTGTTACTTGATTGGCAATCTTGATAAATAGAATGAAAAGAACTATATATGAGGAATTTTTTGAATCAGTTTTGTAGGTGAAAGTATGAGTCTACCGGTAGTAATTAATATCTTCCTGGTATGATTGTATGCGTTTGACTTGCTTACATGGTAGCATTTCGCATTTAAAGACGAGTAAATTTGTAACCATTTTGATCTTTTGGTTTTGTTTTTGATGATCTACAGCGTTTGGGTCATGATGAATAAACTGACAAGGAAGCTATCTAAAATTCCTGAAGAAGTAAGAGGAGAAATAGGGTCTTTTTTTGTTGACTCTGCTCCAGTTGTGGAAGAGGATAACAGAAAACTGCCTAAACTTGATGACAATACGGCAGATTACATCAGTTCTGGTTTGACTGTATGTCAACTGTATCTATGCTTTTTGGTCATTGACTCAATTTTATATTTACAATTTTTCTAACTAATGTTTGTATCTGTGTATGCAGCCTAGATGGAGTGATTTAGATGTCAATCAGCATGTTAACAATGTGAAGTACATTGGCTGGCTCCTGGAGGTAGTTATCTGTTCACTTATTCTCTTGAGCTCCCATCTTGAATTCTGCATCTTTCTCTTTGTTTCTGCAGCTCATCTCATATAATATATGCTCAGCATGAATCTTACTAAGCATAAATGTATTGGACCAAATCATATTCTGGGTAGATTTATTTGTTGGATTTTGTTAGAATATACATTTTAAGAGTTGGGATGTATGCAATAATGTCTCAGTCTTAATTAAGTTTGTTTATATATCTAATAACTTTCTTTCTTTCTTTCTTTTATTTTTTTTGGAGTTTAGTCCTGACTCTTTAGAAATAGTCTAAAATTAGTATAGTTATAGAAGATTTTTCATAGCATCCATTATATATTTTATACAATAAATGGAAGGTGGGTTCTTTTGAAGTAGTAATGGCTAGTGGGTATTTAATACGCCTCATGGAAGTCATTTGTGAACCTGATATATAGTGGAACTGATGTGAAATGTAATATAATTGAGTAGTAATACAATGTGGTGTATGGTAAAACTCAAAAATTTATGTTGTGATTGCCGCAGAGTGCTCCACAGGCAATCTTGGAGAGCCATGAGCTTGTTTCAATGACTCTGGAATATAGGAGGGAGTGTGGTAGAGACAGTGTACTGCAGTCCCTGACTTCTGTTTCTGGTGCTGATTCTGGTGATTTAGCTCACAGCGGAGAGGTTGAGTGCAAGCATTTGCTTCGCCTAGAGGACGGTGGTGAGATTGTGAGGGGTAGAACTGAGTGGAGGCCTAAACATGTGAACAACTCTGGTGCTGAGAATCAGATTCCGGTGGAAAGCGCCTAACTTTTGATCGTTTAATGGCTGGACTCGGCATCATTGTGCCACACATTGCTTCAGTCTTGCATGTGTTTGTCCCAACTGCATTGTCTTTACATAATATGGCTTCTGATGTGAATTACTTTTTTGGGTATGGGTGAAAATAAGTAAATCTCACTCAGTCACTCGTTGTAATTAGCTCCTGGCTTTTCTCTTATTGCTCCATATTCCATTTTATTTCTAGTTAAAGCACCATATGGCTCATTCCTCTAGCTTGTCTTTCTTAAGTATTTTATTTGTTTTAACAAAAATGGGTATTGGCTAGGCATGTATATTATTATTATTATTCTCGTCGCCCCTTCTGGAAAGATACAAATTCCTGTGAACGCAATTATTATTATTATTATTCCTTGTGAATCCATTCGAGTTTAATTTCCTCAAGTAGCCAGCTTGTGTGCGAGCGTCTCACATGGGAGATGGGTTTTATAAATTCGTGTTAAGCCTTCACTGGTTATCATAGTCTATGATGATGTCTTGAGTTTTATGGGTGGGCCTTGATGTGCGGTGGGCTTTCCGTGTGGGTTTATTGGTCGGACCCTAAGCTTGGGCTTGTGACTTTATTCTCACGTGTTTGAAGGCCGAGAAGCTTTTAAGTTTAGCCCATGCACTATCTGATCGAGTTTTTGTTTTCATATATGAAAATGAGTCCCCAACTTGTATTACAAATTTACAATTATTTATATATCACTAAGTCAAGTTCATGACACTATGAGGTGATTTTTTTAAGTAACACATGATACTGTAAGTAGTTTTAGGTTTTTCTGGAGTAGGAATATGTGTGCAAGGCAACTTGTTTAATTTGAAGCTTTGTTGTCATTGGAAAAAAATAAATAAATAAAAGTGTGGACCATGTACGTAGAAACAAGCATTGCAAAGAAGAATCATTGAACCCATTTTTAATGTCCCAACAGAGAAACCAGCCAAATTGGCTGGCTGTCCATTTAGTTCCAAAATGAGCACTGAATCTAAGAATATGACTTAAAAAAAAAAAGTAGTAAAGAACCCGTGTGTGGTGTTGATGAAGTGAAGAAAAGCCATTAAAAAGCTGCCAAAACAAGCAGTAAATTTCTCTTTCAACCGTGACATGAAAGAAACGTAATAGATAGACTATATATACAAAAAGCGGGATTTTATGGCTGATGAAGATATACACTTGGCTCAATGATATTTGCTCAGGTTATGATACTTTGTGCTGATAATTGTTGGTGTGATATGGGGCTTGGTTCAAATGAAGTGCAAATAATATGATTTACTGTTAAGAGCCCAAATTTTGTTTCTTCGTTGCTAAAAGAGTCACGGACATGGAACTCTCTTTTCAATAATTCAATTGCTCATATTTTGGATCCGTGATACTTTCAAAATTAAGTGTATCCCCATGAACTTATAGCAATATTTATGTAAAAAAAATAAAAATCTATTTTTCTTTAATATTTAATTTTTCTTAATTTCATCTCTATGAGACATTTTTTTAATCTCATTCTTCACTTATTTAATTTTGTCCAATTCATTCTTCTGTTAGTGTGTTTAATAAATTGATAAGGAAGGGTTGACCTTACACTCTTAACAAGAGACGAAATTAAGAACATTGAATTTCTCTGGACGAATTTGAACACCTAAGAATCCAAGAAAATCTTTGTTTTGCTCAATAGTTTTTTTGTCACGCTTCAATCCCGGATACGTGACCGACGTAGAAGGTCACCATTAGAAAATCCTTTTCATCAGGAAACCCTCTACAAGTCTTATCATGCAATAAAGACATAACATTAATGCACATAAATTTCTTAAAGATAAATATAAATAATATTACCTCCACCGAAAATTCGATAGAGTTTTCTTTATTTTCTGGACACCCAGGCACATGGCCATATACACAATACAAAAGGTTACATGCTCATTCAAATTGTATAACATATAACAGACGTGCAGTGGCCCACGGCCTGAACTCGTTAGACTCCTCAAGGCCGAAAGTCGACGTTGAAAAATGCAGCAACCATGGGAGCTTTCAATCGAAAAAAAAACATGCTCACACGAGAGGAAGAGATGCCAGAGAAGGGAAGTTGACCGCTTGCTCAGTGAAAGAAGAAAAGAAAGAGTCGAAGGGAAGAAGAGAAGCCGCAGTGGGGCGTGAGAGAAGGAGAGAGGGAAGGAGGAAGAGAAAGCCGGGAAGGTTCTGGAGAAGGAGAAGGCACCGGGGGAAATAAAAAGACCAGGCCACCGGCCATCGGCTATGCCGATTTTGAAATTTTTTTTTCTAAAATTTATGTTTTGGCCCCAAAACTTCAAGTTATTTCAATATTTGCCCTATCGAAATCAAAGCTTCTCAGTTTAGTCCTTAAAACATTTTCAATTTAGTCATTCTCCTATTTTTTTTTCAAGACATTACAAATTCTTCCCCCCATCAAAAGAATTCGTCCTCGAATACTCAAAAACTAGTTATACAAAAGTAGGGCGAAGCATCACAGAAAATGATGAAGTATTCTTACATCACACTTTCGTTGCGCAACTCTGATTGCTGAAACTCCCCTCTGAGGAAGATACTTTTTGATTATAGCCTTCTCCAAATGATCACTGGGGCGAGACATCATGGGTGGCACACTCAAGACATAGGACTTCCAGATGCACTAGTGGCTCTAGTGCCACCAGGCGAAGCAGAAGAGTAGGGGCAATCTTTCACCAAGTGGCCCACCTGACCACATCCATAACAAACTCGAGTTCTTTGTCTACAGACCATTGAATGAAGTTTTCCACAATTTTGACACTGCCTCGGTGTCGCATGACTACTGGGAACAAGTGGACGTGAGCTAAATCCTCCCGAAGAATGTACACTAGAAGCTGCAAATAGTAGCCCCCTAAGTTCTCCACTAGGGCTCTCCATTCTGGACTTCTTTCTTGAGCTACTCGTGGTTTCACTTGCCTCTCTGCCTTGCTCCCTTTCATTAAACCTTGCCTCCAAGTGAAGTGCCCGACTATAAGCTTGTTCAAAAGTAGTATCCTCGGTAAATGATATAGTATTAAAGTATTTATCATTCAGGCCACTAACAAATCTCCAAGCCTTCTCTTGCTCATTAGAAATCATACTACTAGCAAACTGAGAAAGGTGTAGGAATCGAGCCACATACTCTGAAATAGATAACTCTCCCTGTTTTAAATTTTGGAACTCCTGTATTTTTATCATTCGTTGCCTTGGAGGAAAAAATTGCTGAAGAAAGGCTGCTCGGAATGCTTCCCAGGTGTTTGCTCCATTTTCCAAGGAGCCACGATTCACCCATCCTTGGTACCAAGTAGTGGCAGTATCCTCTAGTTGGAATTCAACCAACTGTACGCATATCTCACTTGGACATCTTAGAATCCGCTATAGTTGTTCCATTCGATTCAAGAATATAAGAGGGTCCACTTCTGCCCCAATTCCTAAAAATCTGGGGGGGTGGTTAGGTCCTTGGAATTTTTCTATATAAGTGTAAAGATCTACAGTAGGAGGCGGAGGGGGTGGAGGTATCTGAGCTTCTGGGCCCCTATCTTGAGTTTGAGTTCTTTGTCGGGCCATTTTATTCATGAATTCTATCATCAAGTTTTGAAAATTTGCAAACCAAGCTGGAGCCTCAGAGGAAGAGGGACCAGCTGAAGTCCTTGATGTAGAGGGAATTCGAGATTCAAAGTGAGAACTCTCTTCTTATGTTCCTCTTCGTGTGGATCTACCTCAACCCCCAATCCTACCCCAATCCCAAGGAATATTTTGGGAAGAGGATGATGGTTGAGGAGTTTCTTCGGACACTTCTCCCCTTCGGTGTCCACTTGGAAATTGTATTTTGGGTGGCATTTTCCTATTAAATGAAGAAGATTGGATTTTAGACAAAAATCGATACACAATCTTATAAAATTGTGAATTTAGGGAAACGCAGAGATTATTAATATACATTCATGGTGTGGGCATTAGCATGTCCTTATTTATGTATCGTGCTCCTGAGCGCATTAACATAAACTCAGTATGCCTTATCCCGTAATGACAGTTGGAGACCTCTATCATGCATCATGTACCTAAACCCTAAACCATGCTCTGATACTAACTTTGTCACGCTCCAATCCTGGGCACGTGATCGGTGTAGAAGGTCACCATTAGGAAACCCTTTCCATCAGGAAACCCTCTACAAGCCTTACCATACAACAAAGATATGACACTAATGCACATAAATTTCTTAAAGACAAATATAAATAACATTACCTCTACAGAAAATTCGGTAGAGTTTCTTCTGTTTTCTGGACAGTCAGGCACATGGCCATATACACAATACAAAGGGCTACATGCCCATTCAACTTGTATAACATATAACAGGCGCGCAGTGGCCCACGGCCTGAATTTGTTGGACTCCTCAAGGTCAAAAGTCGACGTCGAAAAACGCAGCAACCATGGGAGCTTTCAACCGAAAAAAAAAAACATGCTCACACGAGAGGAAGAAATGCCGGAGAAGGGAAGTTAGCCGCTTGCTTGGTGAAAGAAGAAAAGAAAGAGTCGAAGGGAAGAAGAGAAGCCGCAGTGGGGCGAGAAAGCACCGGCGTGAGAGAGGGAGAGAGGGAAGGAGGAAGAGAAGGCCGGAAAGATTCTGGAGAAGGAGAAGGCGCCGAGGGAAATAAGAAAACCAGGCGATCGGCGATCAGCCACCGACTATACCAGTTTTGAAATTTTTTTTTCCAAAATTTATGTTTTGGCCCCAAAACTTCAAGTTATTTCAATATTTGC
>JANHAO010011128.1:0-17188 GCA_026873985.1 Saraca asoca | reverse complement strand
TCAGAAAACTCCTAGGAAAGTAAGAAAACTCATGCTCTAAGTAATCCTAATTAAAGGGAACTAATGAATGAATAATTGTGTCTTCTAATTAGCTATTTATAACAATTTTCGGGCTTGGAACACGACCATGCTTCAGGACACGGGCTGGCTGTGTTTCAGGCTAGAGCCTTCTAGAAGATATGCTTATCTTGCACCGAACACGGTCGTGCTTCAAGACACGGCTAGGCTGTGTTTGGTGCTGGCTTCATGTTTTTCTTCAGCTTCTTTGTATTTTTGACTTGAACTTTTCATATCTTCTTCCTTAGCTTCTTCTTAGTCCAATTGTGCTCCAAACTTCAGCTTTCATCCTCCTTTTAAAGCCTCTTTTGCTAACCGGAAAAGACAAATGCAAACTACAATAGTACCAAGAACAAACAAACTAAACTAAGATAAAAAGTGCAGCAAAATCACAAATTAATAACCAATTAAGAGGTGAAAATTAACATATTATAGGCATTTTATTCATTTATCAGTTTTTAACCCATAACTTGAGTTAGAAATCAAGTTTTTATACAAGGTTAAAGCTAATGGACTCCTAAGAGACAAGGCTACCATTCATATGAAGGGAGCCATGTCCATTAAAGTCTTCTTCTAACCTAATTAGCAGCTTAATCAAGAGGCAATACAGTGAGCCTATAAATAACAGCAATGTCGTAATTATAATGACTTTTAGATTATTTTTTCTATTGTCTTTAACTTTGGAAGGAAATGTGCTCTGTTAGAACAAAACTCCAGCCCTAACTAGGTTGTCTCTTTTCCTTTTATTTCTCTTTTTATTCTTATAGTAATGTGTAATTAAACATTCATCTCATTCTAAGGGAATTTTTGTAGTAATTTATTTGTTGATTGTGTAACTTACTTTTAATTCCAATTTATTATATTATGGCTATTGTTCGAATAATGCAAAATGGGCCAGCCGAAGCCCAATAAGAGGATGAGTCTAGCTAGAAAGAGCCCAAATCACCTAACATTGGAGGTCGCTCAATGGAGGTTGCACAATGGCGATGTCGGCTCGCTAACTGTGAGCTTGGGACATGAAACGAGACTGAGATAAGTCCCAGCTCGTCACGGATGAACTCCATCTCACCAAGCAAAGCTTGTTGCCCTAGTTGTCTTTCAGGAAACTTGTTTAGACCAGCTTGCTAGACCTACCAACACAGCCAGCAGGTCGCTTAATGTGAGCTCAGACTACTTAGTGAGCTATCTTAAGGATTATGTATGAAACGCTGGGGTCTAGTCAGCACCCAAAGGCATATTCTCCTAACCAACAAATCAGCCCCCAAAATCGACACATCAGCCTCCAAAATTTGACAGTGAAATGCCAAGCATTTATTGCCCACACGACATAAATAATCATTTTATTATTTGTCAAATTATATTTGTAACCCTCCCAGCTTCTATAAATAGGGAAGGGATGTATCATTATAGGTAAGTAAGAGCAATTGCATGTAGACACTTTACCAGAATAGTGAGAGAGCACTGGTATTGTAACTGTTGTACCACACAGAGAAACCACCATACAAAGCTAATACAATCTACCATGGACGTAAGGGGCCAAACTGGCTTTAGCCGAATCACAATAAAATCTTTTGTGTCCTTTATTTTTCCTCCTTCTCATTCTTTTTCCTGTTAGAATTGGTATCATTAACTTGTAGTTTGGGGTGTGGAAGGACTATTTGGGTTGACTAAAACTTGGGTTCACTAAACCAAATTTCACTGTCAACATTTCAGAGCTAGAAGGAAGGCCCCCAACTGCGTTCTCTCTTTCTTTGGTTTACTGCCCATTACAATGGCCAGAGGAAGAATCACTACAAGCTCTAGCACTGTCACTGGCCCACCTGATGGTCACCTACAGCAACAAAAAGAAACACAACCAGTCGGAGGCTCAGTCTTCTCTATGACAGGCACCCCTGCTACCCCAATAACAGGTACTACTATTGGTATGGCATCTTTCACTCCCCATCAACCTATTGCCTTTGACACCAATGGAGCTCAAGTGTTGTTCTAGCACCAAGAAATGCTTGAAAACACTATGAGATAGTTAGCTGATACAGTGAAAGCATTGGCTCAAGCATAAGCCCAGGGCACGTAAAGGTAAATTGAGGATGCTGTGCCCAAAGGAAGACCCTAGCAGCCTAGGGCCTAACAAGACAAAGTTGTTAGAAAAGAGCGTCGATAAGCTAGTTCTATTCGCTCGTCCAACTCATGATTAAGGTTAGAAGTTCATCAAGCCCGTGAGGATAATGAAAAAGGCGATCAGTAACCTTAGAGCTCACAATGAGAAAGAAGCCTAAGCAAGACCGATCAAGAGTGCAGATCAGATCATCATTTATCGAGTTAAGGGCACAATAGAAAGTACAAAACCTCGGATCGTCACTCTCACAGTCAGGAGGATGACTGAAGCCATTGTACCACCAATTAATGGTTTGAGACTCAGGACCTAGGGATTGATGACCTACTCCAAAGGGTGAAGGAGCTAGAAAAAAGACCCAGGGCTTAGAGTAGCCAAGGTAGTTACGAGGAACGAACGCCATTCATCAGGGAAATTCAACAGAACCCCTTCCCCAAAGATTCAAAGTCCTTAACATCCTGCCATACAATGGGGATACCGACCCTTACAATCATTTGGACACATTTAATATCCAAATGGACCTCCAAACTACAAACCTGCTAGTCAAATGCCATGTTTTCCCTATGACACATGGGCAAATACCCAAAACGTGGCTCAGAAGTCTTCCTACTCACAGCATTCATAGTTAAGATGAATGCCAAACAAAATTCCTCAACCAGTACAAGGCATTGAAGAGGTAACTCATGTTGTCTTGCCACCTCGCAACAGTTTTTCAGTGAAGAGATAAGTCATTGAAGGATTACATTGCTCAATTTAGATGTGAGATCTGCAATGTTGAGAACCCTTTGGATGAGAGCATTCTCACAGCCATTTCAGCTGGGCTCAATAAGGATGGCCAGCTTTATGAAAGTTTATACAAGTCTCCAGTACAAGATTTGGGCATGTTTTATGATCAAAAATAAGGTGGGAGGAGACTTTTAGCATGAAGAAGCCTAATCAGAAAGATGAGGTAGGTGGCTCCAATCGGGCAAGAAGAGGAATAATGATGGGAGCAATAGAGGCAGCCAAAAGGGGGGTTCTGATGGCCAGGTCGCGAAGAAGGCCAGGGGTGAGCGCCACTATGCCATGGTCGCTACAATAATTACAGCATATTGTCAGACACCCCAGAGAGAATCTTCACAATAGAGAAAGACAATGAGGACTTCAGGAGGCCCAAGCCCTTAAAGGTTCCCCTTAAGCGAAGAAACAAGAATAGATTTTATGCCTATCACAACGAAGTCGGGCACAACACTTCAAATTACTAGTTGCTCAAAGATGCTATCAAGGACCTTATTAGGAAAGGTTGCTTGAGGGATTACATGGTGCGACCCTCAGGACAGTGACCTCTACAGCCTCACCAACAAGCTCAACATCAACACTAGCAGACTCCAGAACATAAGGGGACACCCTTAGTGAGGACTATATTCACCATTCACAATGGACCACATATTGCTAGAACTTCAAATAGATCCCACAAGTGGTATGTGTAGGAGACGTGACATGTCCTACTTGCAAGGTGTGACGAAGCTGGGGGACTAGCAAAGAAAGCCAGAATGAGCTCTGGTTATATCACTTTTAGCAGCGAAGATGTTTGGGGAGTACATTCTCCACACAATGATGCTATGGTTATCTGGGCCAGAATCGACAACGCAGAGATATGGAGAATGATGGTGGACATGGGCAATTCAATAAATGTGATGTATCAGTAATGCTTGGACCAGATGGGCATAAAATGCAACCAGCTCAAGCCTTCCCCATAACCTCTTTTTGGCTTCACAAGAGATGCAGTAGTCCTGATAGGGAAAATCAAGCTCTCCATAACCCTTAGAGATTCAGGCTATCAAGCCACTACCTTGGTCGGCTTTTTGATCATTGACTCTCTATCAACATATAATATGGTGTTGAGGCGACCAATGATGAATGACTTGGACATGGTCATATCACCTAAAATGCTACCATCAAGTTCCTAAGCCTAAATGGAGTTGAATGCATTTTAGGAAAGCAAGAAGTGGCCTAATGATGCTACAAAGACCCAGTTGAAATGGGTGAAAGGGGAAGGAAGATTAATGTGGTCTTTAAAGGAAAGTTGTGATCCATGAGCTTGACTGGTGTAAGCTATGATGTAGACCCCTGTGAAGTGGATGTTGAAAGAATGATAGGTCCAATAGAAGAACTCAAGAAAGTTTGAGTTAGTGAGGCAGGCTCTGAAAGATGCCTTAAATTAGGAAAAAATCTTTCTCTAGGCACGAACATAGAGCTAATAAGATTTCTTAAAGTAAATCTTGATGCCTTTTCCTAGAATCATGAAGACATGGTTGGGATTGACTTGAAAGTCATGTCACATAGATTAAATGTTGATCCTCTCCATAAACCAATTCATCAGAAGCAAAGGCCAATGACCGCCAAATAGTATGAGGTGCTAAAGGAGGAGGTGGATAAGCTCTTGGGGAATAAGTTTATTCGGGAAGCACACTATCCCACTTGGGTAGCCAATCCCATTCTTGTAAAGAAGAAAAATAGGAAGTGGAGAACTTGCATTAACTTCACTGACCTTAACAAGGCAATCCTAAGGGATAGCTTCCCCCTACCGAGGATTGATTAGCTTGTTAATGCAATGGCAGGACATAAACTCCTAAGCTTTATGAATGCTTACTTGGGAAATAATTAGATTAATATTGCCCTGCAGGATGGTGAGCACACATCATTCATCACCGACCGTGGATTGTACTATTACAAAGTGATGCCCTTTGGGCTAAAGAACGCTAGTGCAACCTACAGTGGTTGGTGAACATGATGATCAAAGATCAAATAGGGAAAATAATGGAGCTATACATGGATGACATGTTAGTGAAGTCTGACCAAGTCACTAACCATGTCCATGACCTGGGAGAAATGTTTCAAATCCAGAGGAAGTACTGAATAAAGCTAAATCTATACAAATATGTATTTGGCGTCACCTCCAAAAAGCTTCTCAACTTCATGGTAAATAGTAGGGGGATTGAGGCAAACCTTGAAAAAATCAGAGCCCTCATGGACATGAGATCTCCTACTGGCCGTAAAGATGTCCAAAGTTTGAATGGCCAAGTCATGGCGCTAAGCAGGTTTATCTCCAAGGTAATGGACAAATGTGTCCCTTTCTTCGACATCCTAAAGAAGGCAAAAAGGTTCAAATGGATGCAGTAATGTGAAATTGCCTTCCAACAGCTCAAATAGTATCTTGGGTGAGCTCCTCTTCTGTTGAAACCAAAAGAGGGCGAAAACCTAATTGTCTATTTGGGAGTATCTCAATATGCCTTCAGTGTGGCTCTAATGCGAGAAGAAGGCGGGGCTCAATTCCCCATCTACTACGTGAGCAAAAGATTATAAGATGCAGAGACAAGGTATTCGCCAATGGAGAAACTTGCCTACTACTTGGTAGTTTCCTCAAGAAAGTTACGACCCTATTTCCAAGCACATAGCAGAGAAGTGCTAACATAGTTCACACTTAGACAAGTCCTACAAAAGACAGATGTCTCGAGACATCTCCTCAAATGGGTAATTGAGCTAGATTAATTTGAAATTGAATATAAGCCTAGACCAGCGATCAAAGGGCAAGCTCTAGCAAACTTCATACTAGAATTCACCGGACCTATGCAGGAGGAAGTAAAGACATTAGAAGTTCCAAGTTAGGAATTATAGTTGACAGGTCATTAAGCAAGCAAAAAGCCGGGGTAGGGGTGTTCTTCATTAGTCTAGAAAAAGCACAAAATCCTTTACACTCTAAGGTTCAACATTCAGGCCATGAATAATGAGGTCGAGTATAAAGCCTTGTTAGTTAGACTCCAACTAGCCAAAGAGGTGTGAGATGAAAGGCTAAAGACTATTAGTGATTCTCAGCTTGTTGTCTTCCATTTGCAAGGAGAGTACCAAGCTTGAGGATCAAAGATGACTACCTACTTGAGGAAAGTCCAGGAATTACTAAGGACATTTCAGCATTATGAGGTCAACCAAATACCACGAGCCTAGAATGTGCACATTGACAACCAAGGATGCTGACTTCCTAGGGCAATCCCAACAGAATTTTTCTCGCCCCAGAGCATAGAATAAAGAGATGCTTTGATGTCAATTGCCAAGATGATGGGTTCCTGGATGAACCCAATCCTAAACTATCTGCAAAGTGATAAACTACCAGAGGATAAGCTTGAGGCTTGAAGATTGCGAGCTTGGGCAACCAGATATTGCATCTATGATGATGTGTTGTATAAAAGAGGATTCTCAACCCTACTTTCAAGATGCATTAATGGCCTTGATTGCGATATCATCTTTGAAGAAATCCATGTTGGTCATTGTGGAAACCATGCTGGGGGTTGTCCTTAGCCTAAAAGGCTCTCCAGCAAGGATTCTACTGGCCCACAATGAAATAGGACATGATTGAACTCATCAAGAGGTGTGACAAATGTCAAAGATTTGTGAAGATCCCACAAGGCTCACCAGCCTACTTGCAATAAATGGTTAGTCCATGGCCCTTTGCAATTTGGGGCATGGACCTAATAGGACCACTTCCTATAACTCATGGAAGTTGTAAGCATGCAGTGGTAGTTGTAGATTACTTTACCAAGTGGGTAAAGGCAAAGGAGCTCATTGAGATCTCTTCTATAAAAATTAAAAAATTTGTATGGGGTAATATCATTTGCAGATTTGGAGGCCCCTAGTAGATTGTAACTGATAATAGGACTCAGTTCAATAGTGAGTAGTTCCTCAAGTTCTACGATGATCTCAAGATTACAAAGAGTTTCTCCATCGTAGGCCAACAAGCAAGTTGAAGCCATTAACAAGATCATCAAACAAATCTTGAAGAAAAGATTGGAGGCCAAAAAAGGGGCATAGGTAGACGAGCTGCCAAAGCTACTTTGGGCCTACAAAACTATACCCTATAACGCTACAAGAAAGACCCCCTTCTCAATGGTATACGGATGCTAGGCAATGATCCTAGCAGAGCTTGAGGTAGCATCACAACAAAGGATTACTTTTGATCTAAAGGATAACAACTAACTGCTCGCCACGAATCTAGATCTCATAGAAGAAACAAGGAAGAGAGCTCGCCTCAGGGTCTTAACCAACTAACAACAGATTGCAAAATATTACAACCGAAAGCTTTAAGCTTGAAGCTACAAACCTAGCGAGCTCATTCTATGTCTTATACCCTAGGGTTGAATTAGGAGGGCCCATACCTTGTTAAGAAAGTTATTGGCCACAGAGCTTATCATTTGGCAAACATGGATAGGACAAAGTACCTTCGAGCTTAGAATGCTGAACATCTTTGCCGTTATTATTAATAAAAGCCCCCAATGTTTGTAAAAGATTATTCAAAAATAAGTGTAAATATTCCAATAATTCTTTGAATTTTTATATTTGTATTCTTTTCCAAATAAAAGTCTTAATAAAGACTCACACAAGAAGTAATTGATGTATTATATAAGGAGTATTAATTGAAGCAGTCCACTGAGTATTTGTCCTTACACAAATTTATTGAGTCTCATGCATTTGAGTAGGGAAGCCAAGGAGAGTAGATAAAAATTCATTTAGTATTACTACAAAGTTAATTTATACAAGGTCTGAAGATTCGTTTCAAAGTTCAAAAAATAAAAAATTACAAAAAATCACTGCCTAAGGAGCTAGAACTTCAAGAGCTGGAGCTTTAAGAGCTAGACCTTTTTAAGGTAAAGGGTTAGTAGAAAGAGTTTTGAGGAGATCCATTACCTGGTCACTAACGACTTCCATAACCTATGACCCACTTTCTCCTTGAGGAGCACCCTTGATAGAAGGAGCCTTAACTACAAACCCTATAGCCTTTCTAGAAGAAGCTTTAGTAGCCCCCCTCTTGAAGTGTTTCACGGCCTTAAGAGCCTCCTTGCCGAAAAAGGAGAAGTCCATTTCTGGATGCTTCTCCCACAGGGTGTAAAAGAAGGCGGCACTGGTCTTGGACTCTACCTTCTTTGCTGCTTCCACAATTAGTGAGGTAGTCTCCACTTTGACCTTAGCAACCTCCTCTTTCCCAAGGGAAACTTCCTTTAAATCATCCTTAGCCCACTGCCCTGCTTCCCTTACCCGCTGCTCTACCAACCTAACTCGCTAATCCATGATCTTTACCTACTGCATTCCCACTTAGCATGCTTTTGAGCCAAGTCCAAGTTGATCCTCACCTTGGTTAAATTGTTAATTGTAATGCCAAGGTTTAATGCAATAGCTTTGCAATCTGCCACTTCATGAGATAGGGCAATCTTAGCATCCTTGACTTTTTCCCTCAACTCTAGCACCTCAATGGTGACAACCGCTAGCTCATCCACAAACTTCACCTTTTTCTTCTCCTGGGCTTGAAGCTTCTAGTCCAGCTTTACCATTGTCAACAAGTTTTGAAGAGCCACACAGCCAAATTAGATTACAAAGAAAGTAGCAGAACCGAGATAAAAGGATTTCACTTACCACTAGGCTATGACGAGATGTGCAGACTACTAACCCTCCAGTAGTAGAGTCCTATGGTTGAAGGATTAGAACTGACTCTTGTGAAGGAGCTAATGCTAAAGTTGAGGGTTTACTTCCGGTAATAGGAGCTATATTGGCATTAGGAGCTAACAAGGTCTCCCCCTCATCAGAGTCAGATGGTGGCACCTTGAGGATAAGTTTCATCATATCTTCATAATCTTGGTGCCCACTGCTAGTACAAGTTTGTGGGAACAAAGGAGGCTTTTGTCGAAACAGAAGTCGTTCTGAAGATCTTTTAAGGTAGCAAACTAGTCTAGGACTCCTAGTTGCTCAGTTCCAAGAGTTGGATTCTTAGCAGTCCCAACTGCAAATGAGACAAAGTTAGAATCAATAAAACAAACATGAACAAGTCATCAAACTTGTATAACCTCAACTTGCTCACCAAGGGTGAATACTAAACCAAAGTTCTGAAGATTACGAAGGGATGAATAGGAGATATAAAACCAATAGGTTTTATATTGCCCCATGTTGGACTTCTTTTTGGCATCCCCCTATGATAGAATCCTCTTATGCTCCATCGACTGAGTCGAGAGATTGTAAAGCTCGTCTATGTGCTTGCACACTTAATGTTATAGAGGTAGCACAGGACCTCAACTGATAGTGGTGGCAGGTTATTCCTTAAATATCTCAATGCCAAGAAAGTAAGCAAGGTGTAAAAATTAGGGGTAAGTTAAGATGGGCTGAGCTTGATTTTGTTCAAGAAATTAATGATAAATGGGTGTATGGGAAACCTAAGCCTCGCAGCGAGGCATGGGAAACTAACGACAATAAACCCCTGAGATGGATAAGGAGTGTAGTCATTTGAAGAAGGCATGAGGCAGCATCCACGGGGGATTTGGAATGTCTAAGCATAATCTGAAGATCGTAAAGGTGAACAGATGAAATGTATAGGCTGAACACCTGATGATCAGAAGGTCACTAACTTGCAGTGGCCTCTTGGTCCCCAATAGGGTCTAAACGAGCAGTGAAGTTCCCAACAACCTCACTGCTCCTTGAGGTCACTTCATCGGGATGCTGCACGCGCTGCACTAGAGAGTCAGGCTTGTTATTGCACCCTAATTGGTGATGTTGACGTCCATGACCTGTGCCTATCTACACAAAAAAGAAAGGGGAACGGTCAAGTTGCTACATGTAGACCTTACCCAAGAGCTAAGGATAATGATTTCCTATACAATAGGTCATGCACACCTCAGGTCATCGCACTTAAGACCTAGACTCTGAAAGACAGAGAAGACTCAATGATGGAACAATAAATCCAAAAAATAAATACAGGACTCAAAATGGTAATTAGAAACCCTAGAGTCTAATGGCAGATTGCCCAAACAAGCCAAACCAGGTGAAAGGAAAATGTATAGGCAAGCAGTTTCAGCCAACATTTGGATATTTCAATCACAAGCAAATGAGTCTCAAACAAGCAAAAGAACAAGAAAATCTAGAAACCAATAGTTAAAGAGAGAAAGACTCACTGTTACTAGCTAAAATAGAAGGTCCTCAAATACATGTGGAAGCATTTCTTGGTGAGTAGAGCCCAAACAACAACTGGAGAGCCAAAATCATGCTGACAACAGTAGACAATAGTGATTGATTGCAGGGAATGGCAAAAGAAATAGACAAGAAGAGCTTAGGAGTTATGGGTTTCAAATGGCAAGTGAGAAGGAAAGAAAAGCCCTTTCAATTTATATGGCATGTAGTGTCATCGTTAGATCTGGGAACCCATCAGCTACTATTGATTTGATGGTTAGGCGAGTGCTAGCAAAAAGCTGATAATAGCATGATGTGCATGCTTATCGAAGGTAGGAGTAATCATGATAGCCCATTGGTAGAAATCGAAGAGTCACAGACAAAGTGAGCAGAAGCCTGCCAAATAACCCTGAGGATTACAAATTGTGAGCAATGGACCAAAACTTCCAACTCATCCCATGTCCAAGAAGTGCTAGCTATGCACCAAACTCTTGCATGAGCTACATCCAAGAAGTGCCATCAGCACCAAACTCTTGTGCAGACAACTTCAAAACCCCACATCCAAGAAGTGCTAGCCATGCACCAAACTCTTGTGTGGGCTGCCTCTAAGAAATGCCTTCGGGACTAAACTCTTATGCTGATAACCTTAAAATCCCACATCCAAGAAGTGCTAGGCATACACCAAATTCTTGCATGGGCCATATCTAAGAAGTGCTTCATGCACCAAACTCTTACACAGACAATACCAAGACCTTGTGTCTAAGAAGTGCTTTATGCACTAAACTCTTGCGCGGACAATTCCAAGACCCTGCATCTAAGAAGTGCTTTATAGACCAAACTCTTGCACGGGCCATGTCCAAGACCCCACATCCAAGAAGTGCTTGATGCACCAAACTCTTACATGGGCGGTGTCCAAGAAGTGCCTTTAGCACCAAACTCTTGCACAGACAAAGGTACATCTATGTGACCTACATGACCATTCGATCCCACACCAACAAAAGTGTTCAAGCACTTCAATGCTCGAACTCATAGCCAACAATGGCATTCTGGTGCTCAAACTCATTGCTAACTAAGATAAACTGATGCAAATGATTGGTCATCCAACATGGCACATATCCTTTAAGTCATGATTTATTGACTAAAGTCCATTCATATGAATTCAATTAATATTATTTAAGGTCAATTAACCTAGCGAGCACTCATTTTATCTAACGACTACTGAGTTATGGTTTGCAAGAACTTATGTTGCCAATTGTGACCTACTAGACCACTAACATTACGTGCTCGGGAAAAATAAAATAAAACATAGAGCTTCATTACAAAACCTCTTTCAATGAGGTAAATTTATATGAAGGATCAAGGATATAAGTCAAAATAATCCTACAATAGACTGGGGAATAGTTGAACCCCAGGAAGTCTATAGCCATAATATGCAAGAGGAACTACCTTTAAAGGCTAGATCTCGAAAGCAACGAATCACGAGATCCATAAGTGGACTGAGCTATTCCAACCCTTCCTCAACTTCCATTCAAGCTGAAGGATTATCTAACTAGAATATCCCCTAGATGCTTGAAGTGAGAGAAACAGCATTTGGGGCAACCAGAGCTGCTACACAAGTTTTCCCTAGCCCTCTTGAGCAAAGAAAGCATCCTTCAGCTTCATCAAGCTACTGGAGGACCTAAAGATATCCAGCGCCACTGTGCAAGGAGACAAGAGAGCATGGTCAAAAAAGCTGGACTATAACAAGCCATAAGGCCCATGAGCAAGCTTGACAATTTTGGCTCCTCTTTCCTATCTTCCTCAGCCTTGCAATCCCTGGCACTTGAAAAAACAAATGGTTAGCTCGCTAGAGGACAAAAAGACAAAAAAGGAGGAGCTAAACTCAGCACCATGAGGAGGTCATGAAGAAATTCTCAGAGTCCTCAAAGAGGAACGCCCTATGGGAACCACATGCAGTATGCGATACATGCCTCGCAATCTCATGTAGTAGACCATGCACACCTCAGAGCACTTTGCCAAAGGCCAAAACACTAGAAATATAGGAGGCTCAGTCAATGTGCCCATTTGGTTATTCTTTGAAGCAAGCAAAGAGGCTTCTCATGCCTTATATAGAGTAATTTGACCTTATAGAAGAATCCAGAAGGGATCCAACTGTATTAGATTTAACAATCCAGAAGAAAGCCAAACTGTCGTGCCAACAGCTGTGGAACATGAACAGTGAGAGGTATGGCCTAGTGTAGATGAAGTGAAAAATCGAAGCCTCAAATGATAACATAGCAGGCTATGAATGAAGACTATGACTATATGGCAGACTATAGTTAAAGGACTTGACACTATAAACTGCGAGCAAAGATTCTACTAGCAGATTACAACTCCTAGTCAAGGTGAACTGAGAGTTGGAGGGGCTAATGTTATAGGTATTATTCAGACAATACGAAATGGGCCAAGCAAAGCCCAATAAGAGGCCGAGTCCAACCAGAAAGAGCCCAAATCACCCAACAGAGTCCAAATCACTTAACATTGGAGGTTGCTCAATAGAGGTCGCATAATGGAGATACTGGCTCGCTAGTTATGAGCCTGGGACATGAAATGAGGCTGAGATAAGTCCCAACTCACTGAGGATGAACTCCTTCTTACCAAGCAAAGAATGTTGTCCCAATCATCTTTTAGGAAACCTATTTGGACCAACTCGCTAGACCCACCAACATAACCACTAGGTCACGCAATGTGAGCTCAAACTACCTAGTGAGCTATCTCAAGGATTATGTATGGAACACCAGGGTCTAGTCAGCACCCAAAGGCACATTCTCCCAATCGACAAGTTAACCTCTAAAACTGACACATCAGCCTCCAAAATTTAATAATGAAATGTCAAGCATTTATTATCCATCAAGCATTTATTGCCCATGATGGTGTAAATAGTTATTTTGCTATTTGTCAAATTACATTTGTAACCTTCCTAGCTTTCATAAATAGGGAAGGGATGTACCATTGGAGGTAAGTAAGAGCAATTAGATGCAGGCACTTTGTCAAAGCAATGAGAGAGCACTTGTATAGTGAGAGAGCATTGGCATTATAACTCTATTGCACTGCATAGAAACCACCATACAAAGCTAATACAATCCATCATGGACGTAGGGGCCAAATTAACTTTAGCCAAACCATGATAAAAGCTTCTGTGTCCTTTGTTTTTCCTTTTTCTCATTCTTTTTCATGTTAGAATTGGTATCATCAGCTTGTAGTTTGGGATGTGGAAGGGCTGTTTGGGTTAGCTAAAATTTGGGTTCACTAAACCAAATTTCACCGCCAACATATTCCTTATTTGATTATCTAATTTTATTACTTATAATTGTTATGGATGATTAACTAAGGTAACCAATTAATTAGTTATTCATTGTGATTTAATGCTAGCTAAATTTCCATAGGCAATTCCATTATTTATGGTTATTTGATTGTGAGGTAGCAATAGGGTATTAATTTACTGCTGGCCTAGATCAATTCTCCTAGAGAATTGAGGGTAATTAGTTAGGTTGCTGCTGGGGTAATTCAATTTATTAAACTTGGTGTTTTCAAGATTTAATGATATAGATAAATCAGTTGGGGTACTTAGCTTTGACTAATTTAGCAATAATAGTCAATTGGGTGCTAGATTTAGTTGGTGTCATATGAGAAATCCAGATCGTATTTAAAAGGTTAGTGAATGGCCCAAGCACGGCAAGGATCCAGCTCAAAGAGCACTCAGAATGCTATGTCTTTAGCCTACGTCGCAGAGTGGCCTCCTTAGCTCAAGCTCGTCCCTGATAGAGTGATCTCAGCCTCGTCATCTCGAAAGACAGACACTTCCCCAGACCAAAGGATCAGGCTAGCGAGATGCGATCAATGACCTGAGAGCTCACTAAACAAAAAATCAACACATATATTGCCCAACAGACATGTGGGGCCCACCTACAGGAGGTAATCCGTAGTAATCGAATTATAGGATTTAGTCTATTTGTCTAGTCTTTCATATTAAATACTTGATGTAATAGATTTACTGCATGAAAAATTATAATTGTAACCTCTTCGCCTCTATAAATTTAAGAAGAAGATGAACGTTAAGAAGAGAGTGCTTGTATACTGAAAACTCTATAAGAATATTTTTAAATCAATACATTACCATGGATGTAGGGTCTGGTGCCATCTGGATTTTGGCCAAACCACATTAAAAAGCTTATGCTTTCTGCTATTCTTCCCTTTCTTCTTGATTATTTTACTCATTTATTGCTTTTGAACTAGCTAACAGCTTAAGATCCCAAAAGAATCCCCCGTTGGCTAGAGTCTAGATCAGAACTAGATTCCATTGTCAGCATATTGGCACCATCTGTGGGGAATCTCATATGTTCTGGTTTGTTTCTTGCTATAATAGCCAAGGGAAAAGCCATTAGAGCTTTAAATGTGTTACTCAACCCTCTAGAAGGGCATGTTTCAATAATGGACTCCTCCACCACTCCTGTCATTGGTGCAACCACTGGTTTGCCCCCAACCAATTCTGTTCAACCAACTACCGCTACCAACAGTACTGATGGAGTGCAGATTTGGCTCCAACATAAGGAAAAATTAGAAAACATGATGGGAGAACTGACCAAAGTAGTCACAATGTTAGCACATGGTGTGCAGAGACAAGCCGAAGCCACAACGCCTATGAATGTCCACCAGTAGTAGCAAGTTGGACATTCAGGCAGCACTGACCAAGAGAACTTCATGGTTCATTACTCGCAAGAGCAAATTCCCTGTCACAATCTTTATGACCATAAGGACCAAGGACTTTAGCAATCATCTAGCCAACAATTCGGGGCATGAGACTCGTTAGTCAGAAAGTTATTTCAGAAAATAACTCAGCTAGAGGAATGCCTTCGAGCTCTGAGTGATCGAGCTCACTATGAAGAAAGGTCACCACTCTCTGAGGAGATCGAGGCTCAAACTCTCCCCCTCAAACTCAAGGTCGCTATGATTCCATTGTACTTATAGGGACTCTGACCAGTATGATCATCTAGATGCATTCAATATCTAGATGGACCTGCAAATAACTAATCCCTTGATCAAGTGCCAAGTGTTTCCAGTCATATTAGGAGGTGTACCTCGAGCTTGGTTTAGAAGCCTCCCCACACGCTTAATCTATAGTTAGGATGATTGCCAATAGAAATTCATCAGCTAGTATTAAGCATTGAAGAGATAACTTGTGCCCCCTTGTCATCTCGCCATGGTCTTTCAGCTCTAGCATGAGTCGCTAAAGGATTACATTGCTAGATTCAGACTTGAGGCCAATTCAGTAAAGAAACCATGCTAGCAACAATCTCCGTAGGAGTCCACAAAGATGGAAAATTATACAAGAACTTGTACAAGTCCCCAATGAAGGACCTCATGGACTTCTACGAGTGAGCTGCTAAGTATATCAAATGGGAAGAGACCTTCAGCTTGGAAAGGTCTGACAAGAAGGATGAGAAGGCTAGCTCCTCTCATGGCAAGAAGAGGGGTAGCATGGACCAGGGTGATCATTCTACCAAATGGACTATGAAGAAGTCCAGAAGGCCCAAAGGTGAGCAACCTCAGCATTCGGACTACCACAAGCAGTATAGCACCTTATCAGACTCCCAAGATAGGATCTACCTAACGGAAAGGGATAGGGAAGACTTCAAAAGGCCTAGACCTTTGAAGACCCCATTTAGGCAAAGAAATGGATATGAGTTCTGTGCCTATCACAACGAGGTTGGCCATGGAACCTCAAACTATCGGGCCCTCAGGGATGCAATTGAGGACCTAATCAGAATTGGTCATCTAAGGGAGTATATGGTGCGACTTGCGGAGTGGCAATCCTAGCCTCCTTAGCGTAGTGATGGCCAAGAGCCGGGGGTTTGGTCTGAATCATTCATTACCAATGTATCTAAAATTCAAGTGTAAATGTTAATGCCTCCCTCTGCTTTATTTATAGTTGTTTGCTGATTGGCTTGATGTTATTGCCTCCATCTCTTCATTCTGCCCTCTACTATCAAGTGTTTGCACCTCACGTAGCTTGTATGCAGCTAACTCTTTCAAGTCTCTTATGTAAACTTTGTGACAACTGTGACCTTTGGTCCAATTAAGGCCCCCCAGAGCTCACTCCAGAGATGAATTGATGAACATATGGCCAGTGTAGCTATGTGCTCGCTAAGGTACGGAGGCACTAAAAAACACTCACTATGCCAGCATAGCTGCATGCTCGTTGAGGTGCGGAGGCACTAAAAAACACTCACTATGCCTGTGTAGCTACGTGCTCACTGAGGTGCAAAGGCATTAAAAAACACTCTCTATGCCAATGTAGTTGCGTGCTCACTGAGGTGTAGAGGCACTGAAAAACATTCGTTATGCCAGCATAGCTGTGTGCTCGCTTAGGTGTGGAGGCACTAAAAAACACTCGCTATGCCAGCGTAGCTACATGCTCACTAAGGTGTGGAGGCATTAAAAAACACTCCCTATGCCAGCATAGCTGTGCGCTTGTTAAGGTGTGGAGGCACTAAAAAACACTCACTATACCGGCATAGTTGCATGCTCGTTGAGTTGCGGGGCACTCTTAAACACTCAATGCTAGCATGGCAGTGTGTGATCTGTTGTCGAGGCCAATCAAAATTAAAAATTTATAAATCAAGCTACCTAAACTACTTGTAGTATAGGTAACACTGGGTTAAGCCCTTGGATCATTTGGATGATTTCAATCAGATTAGGAGGTAGAAATAAGGGGGGTTCGCAGTAACTACACTAATAACTAACTACAATGTAGAAATGAAAATAGAAGAAAATAAACTAACCAGCCCAAGGGAATCAACGAAGCTTAAGATTAATGCTTCCTTGATCACTAAATGTTCATGCAATTGTTAATCATATTCTATGGCCTAAAATCATAACAAGAATCTTTAAAATGATTAATGAGTCTTATGCAAAACTCAACCAACAAATAGTCCATCAAAATCTCAATGCATTGCTTAGTTTCTACCATCCTCTTTCTAAAGTTGATTATTAATCAATAATCATATTAACACCTAA
>JANHAO010011127.1:0-17242 GCA_026873985.1 Saraca asoca | reverse complement strand
AGGGAAACACAGTAAAACATATTTAAGTTGATCTTCATAAATAATTAGTAAAGCTTAAGAAAGGAAAAATACAAAGAAGGAAACACGGTAAAATACCCATTATGATATTCCCCGAAGACAATGTAGACTGGTGTGGAAGTGTAGCCATGCTCGTGCTTTGCTCTACTCTGCTCTATTGGTGGTGGTGTTTGGAGTCTAGCGTCAACAACGGTGCTACGGTTGCTCGTGCTTGGTGGTGGGTGATAGACCATAGGCGGTGCTTTCATGGTTTCTCACTTCCTCTGCTAGGCTAGCCAGGGTATATATTTTGAGTCCAGTGCCACAATGCTTTTGTTGTAGTTTGCATCACAATGCTTTTGTTCTAGTGTTTGTGGTGGTTCCCTAAACCGCCGCAAAGTTCATCATTTAGCGACAGTTAAAGGAACTGCCACAATATAACTGCCACTAATGTATACGTTTTTTTGTAGTGCTAGATTGGAGGCACTGTGATGCATAAGTTTAATTAGTTTTATTTAATAGTAGCTTGTAATATAAATTCAAACTATAAATTATAATATATTCAAATATAGACAAATCACCATCATGATTTTAAAAATATTTTTTTAATATATTAATATTCAGATGAATTTATTTATAAACTATTTTATTTAAAAATGTGAATAACCACCTTGTTGATGGTGGAATCTGGTTCTAAGCCAAACTCCAGCCAATAGAGGATTCTTTCAGGATTTCAAACTGTAGACTGGTTTCGAGACAATAAATGGGCAAAGAAAGCAAAGAAGGAGGGAAGAGCAACAGGAAACACAAGGGTTTTAATGAGGTTCGGCCAAATTCGAACAGAACCAGACCCTATATCCATGGTAGTGTATTGATCTGAGAATATTTTTACGAAGTTTCTGTATACAAGCATCCTTTTCCTGAGCATTCATCTCCTTCCTATATTATAGATGAAAGGAGGTTACAATTATAATTTTTCATGTAGTAAATCCATTACATTATGTATTTAATGTACAAGATTGGATAGACAAACTAAATCCTGCGAGTTGGCTTTTGCAAGTGGGCCCCATATGTCTACTGGGAGTATGCAAACTGGCTTCTACTTGATGAGCTTGTAGGTCGGTGGTCACACCTCATAGATCAAATCCTTCAACTTGGAAGAGCTGTAGTCTTCTGAAATAGTGAGGTCGAACTTGATTTCATTGGGACCAGCCCGAATAGATGAGGTCATTTCAACGTGCTGCGAACTGAACTCCTGCCTCAGTTGAACTACTTTCCAACCTTCTGAGGACATTTCAGTTTTCTCATATAACATAAACCCCTTAACTCTTAGTTTGTTTCACGAGCTGAGATTTGAAACTTCCGGAGGATATTCATTTCGCAAAGTTTAGCTCAGTTAAAGTCTTCACTGAATCCATTTTTTCAGCTGTTCTAGGCCATACTTCCTGCAGTACATGCCTCTTGATCATTGGTGAGTCAGCCTCATTCATTTCCAAGGCAATCACTGGAAGCAATTGGGAAGATTCCTTTGGACTCTTCAGTAAGACTGATCCCAACTTTTTTTAAGGTAGAAAAAGTCACTATTGCTTCTTCACTGAGAAACTATGGATGTCCCAGATAAGTCTCCCTTTCCTTCGATGTTTTGTCTTGTTGCCGGGGTGTATATGGTCTGCTGCATAAGGAGCTTTGAAGGTATGGCTTCTCTAGTAACATGGAAAGATTTCACACGGATCTTGGATTATATCCTCTCAGCTTCACTATGAGGTTTTTGCTCGGTCGGCCAAGTTCCTGATGCTTCCTGATTTACTCCCTTCACGAATTAGACGAGGAGCTGGAGGCCGGAAGAATGAGAAGCAGCCATGCTCTTTCCTTCTCCATCGACGGTAGTCAGGTTGAGGAAGAGTTTACTACTGAGGAAGGCACTAGAAGAAGAATTTTGAAGACTCAAGTGAGCTCGCAAGCTTTAGTCAGTGAGGGTTCATCCCTCTGAGGCCAGCTATCTGGTGGATAGCGGCTTTCCTTTTGTGCAATAGTCTTTCTTCCAGCGAAAATCAGTTAGGGCCTTCCTTTAATATTTTTGGCTTTTCCTAATTTGTATTTATAGCTTTTTGATGTAATTTTACCTTGCTAAGGCTTTTAATGAATAAGATCTTCTTTACGATCGCAATGTGCTGTCTTTAATTTTCTACATCTGTAATAGTGCAAACCTTTATAGCTCACGATGAGATACTCAGAAGTACTCAAATAGCCAATCGATCGAACTTTCTTGAGTACAACAAATATAAGTAAAACACCTCGCACATGGACATTGCATAAACCATCCGCATAAGAACTGTGCATAATCAGAAGGTCGCTGAGAGCTGCAAACATTTGATTGTATGCAAGTTGCAAACTAGAGCGATCTCAATGTCTTAGGCAAATAATTAAACTGTCAATTCTTACACTTCAGTGAGCACGTAGCTATGTTAGTTAAGTGAGTTTATTTTGAGTGTCTCTACGCCTCAGCAAGCACGCAACTATGCAGGTTAAGTGAGTTTATTTTGATCGTCTTCACACCTCAGCGAGCATGCAACTATGCTGGTTAAGTGAGTTTATTTTGAGTATTTCCACGCCTCAATGAGTACGTAGCTACGCTGGCTAAGTGAGTATTTATTAGTGCCTCTACACCTTAGTGAGCATACAGCTACGCTGGCATAGTGAGTGTTTATTAGTGCCTCCATACCTCAACAAGCACGCAGCTGCACTGGCATAGTGAGTGTTTATTAGTGCCTCCTCACCTCAGTGAGCACACAATTGGGGTGGCAAAGTGAGTGTTTATTAGTGCCTCATAGTGTTCATCAATTCGTCTTCGGATTGAGCTCTAGGGGGCCGTAACTAGACCGAAGGTCACGGTTGGCACAAAGTTACACAAGAGACTTAGAAGAGTTAACCACATTCAAGCTATGGAAAGTGCAAACACTTCATAGTAGAGGGTAGAATGAAGAGATGAAGATAATAACATCAAGCTAACTAGCAAATAGCTTTGAACAAAGCAAAGGAAAGTATTTACATTCATTCTGGAATTTGGGATACATTGTCAATGTATAACTCGGACCGAGCCCCTCGGCTCTTAGCTACCATTACGTCAGGGAAGCTGGGATTGCTACCTCGCAGGTCATGCCATGTACTCTCTTAGATGAGCCCTTTTGATCAGGTCTTCAATGACATCCCTAAGGGCCCAACAATTCGAGGTGCCATGGCCAACCTCATCATAATAGGCACAGAACTTGTTTCTATTCCTTTGCCTGAATGGGGCCTTCAAAGGTCTGGGCTTTCCAAAGTCTTCCTTGTCCCTTTCTGCTACATAAATCCTATCTTGAGAATCTGATAGGATGTTATACTACTCATGGCTGATCGAATGCTGAGGTTGCTCACCTCTAGGCCTTCTGGGCTTTTTCGTGGTCTGTTCGACGGAGTAGTCACCCTGGTCCATATCGCCCCTCTTCCTGCCATGGGAGGAGCCGACCTTCTCATTCTTCTTGTCAAACCTTTTTGAATCGAAGGTCTCTTTCCATTTGATCTGCTTGGTAGCTCACTCATAAGACTTGGTGAGGTCCTTCATTGGGGACTTGTACAGACTCTTGTACAATTTTTCATCTTTACAGAGTCCCACAGAGATTGTTGCTAGCATGGTTTCTTCAAATGTATTCTCCACTGAATTAGCCTCGAGTCTAAACTTGGTAATGTAGTCCTTTAGTGACTCATGCTTGTGCTGAAAGACCATGGCAAGATGATAGAGGGCACAAGTTGTCTCTTCAGTGCTCGATACTGGCTAATGAATTTTTGTTGCCAGTCTTTCCAACTGCAAATTGGGCGAGCTGGGAGGCTTCTGGACCAAGCTCGAGTTACATCTCCCAGTGTGGCTGGAAACGCTTGGCATTTGATCAAGGGGTTAGCCACTTGCAAGTCCATCTAAACATTGAATGCGTCCAGATGATCATAAGGATCTGAATCTCCATTGTACAACGGGATCATGGGGACCTTGAGCTTGAGAGGGAGAGTTCGAGTCTCGATCTCCTCAGAGAGCGGTGACCTTTCTTCGAAGTGAGCCCATCACCTGGAGCTCGAAGGCGTTCCTCCCATTGAGTTATTTTCTGAAATAACTCTCTGACCAAGGGATCTTGTGTCCCAGATTGTTGGCTGGGAGATCGTTAAAGTCTTTGGTCCTTGTGGTCATGAGAGTTACGACTTGGAATTTGCCCTTGTGAGCAATGAGCTGGAGAATTCTCTTGGTTAGAATTGCCTAAAAGTCTAACTTGCTGTTGCTGGAGAACGTTCAAGGGTGTTGCGGCTTCGGCCTATTTCTGTACACCTTGTGCTAACATCATAATCACATTGGTCAGTTCTCCCATCATGTTTTCTAGTTTTTCCTGACGTTGGAGCCAAACCTGCACTCCATCGATGTCGTTGGCAGTGGCAATTGGTTGAATAGAATTGGCTAGGGGGAAGCTAGTGGTTGCATCAATGACAGGAGTAGTGGAGGAGTCCGTTGTTGAGACATGCCCTTCTAGGGGGTTGAGCAGCACATTCGAAGCTCTAGTAGTTCTTCCTTTGGCCATTATAGCAGGAAACGAACTAGAACAAATGAGATCCCCACAAACGGTGCCAAAAATGTTAATAGTGCAATTTGGTTCTAAGCCAAACTCCAGCCAATAGAGGATTCTTTCGGGATCTCAAACTATAGACTAGTTCCGAGACAATAAACGAGCAAAAAAAGCAAAGAAGAAGGGAATAGCAGCAGGAAACACATGGGTTTTGATGTGGTTCGGCCAAATCCAGATAGAATCAGACCCGATGTCCATGGTAATGTATTGATCTGAAAATATTTTCACAGTTTCAGCATACAAGCATCCTCTTCCTAAACGTTCATCTCCTTCTTATATTTATAGAAGAAAGGAGGTTATAATTGTAATTTTTCATGTAGTAAAACTATTACATTAGGTATTTAATGTACAAGATTGGATAGACAAACTAAATCCTACAAATTGGCTTATGTAGATTTGTCTTCTGCAAGTGGGCTTTGTATGTCTACTAGGCAGTGTGCATACTGGCTTCTGCTTGACAAGCTCGTAGGTCGGTGATCACACCTCGCAGATCAAATCCTTCAACCGGGAAGAGCTCTAGTCTTTTGAAACAGTGAGGTTGAACTTGATTTCGTTGGGATGAGCCCGAACAGATGAGGTCGCTATCGACGTGAGTTGGATCTCAGTGCTTTCAATGTGCTGTGAACCGAGCTCCTGCCTCGCTCGGACTACTTCCAGCCTTATGAGGACATTTTGATTTTCTCATATAACACACTTCAAGTCATAAATTTAATTATTTAATTAATAAGAGTTTATGTATTTCACCAAATTATTTTCTAATCATATATATATATAGATGTCATAACTAGTATACTATCTTCTAGAAAATATATATTTAAGATATATTTTAAATTGAAATTATAATAAGTACTCAAAAATGATAAAAATTTTAAAAAGGTAAATTATGAAATATCAAATTTAATATTTGATATATAAAGATAATGTAAAATATTTAAAGAATGAGAATTTTTAGATAAATATTATCTATGAAATCAAAATGAGGTGTTATTAATAATTGTTCATAAGTATTTAATTTTTATATGAATATAATTGTTTACTTTTATTTATATATATCATTTAATATAGATAAAAGTGAAGATATTTTGAATTAAAAGAAGATTAAAGAAAATTAAAAAATTCTATCCATAATTTAAATTAAACAAAAAAATAAAAAAAATTAAAATTTCTTTCCACAGACATCTTATTAGATATAAAAATTACATCACGACATTAAAATGTCATGATCAATACGTGTATAGTACATTTTTTCCCTTTCTTTGGTCTACCTTTATCGCTATCTCCTTCAACCTTTATTACTCCATTGACATAATACTCTTCTACCAAGTTAGTCCTGGACCATAAGATTTGCATCTAGGACTTCGGCGTGCATTCTCATTTCTAGCGCGTGGATCATGATTTCCAAACTCAATGCTGCAAACAAGTCATAATGCATAATGTCTGCATGCCGCAACTCTCAGTATACAATTCCCATTGGCTCTCTTTACGGTGTTCCTGCCCCTCTTAAGTCTTTTTTATCACATTTCACATTTATTCAGCATAATTCTCATTTTTCACCATATTTCATGTAGGGAAAACCATATTATAATTTCAAATAATGTGTGGTTCTCACAGCCCTTTTTTCAATAATTTATTTTGAATGAAATGAAAACATTTCAATTGAAATCTATTCTGGAACAAATGTTATAATATTTTTGATAACGTTCTTAATTAAAAATAACTTTGTTGATATTGTGTCTTTAAATATAGTTGCTTTTTTAAAAAAGTAACATCGTTTATTATCTAAATAGTGATTTCAATTGCACTAAGAGGCTCTGATGATTCTCTAATGATTTTTCTTGTTATTACTTTTTCTTTTGCAAAAAAACATGTGAGAACCACATAAACATTAAAGGCAAAAAAATGAAAAATAAAAATATGTCAAGATATTGGAAGAAATAATTATATGTTATGTGAATGAAATTAATCAAATAATGCAGATATTTTCTATTAACCATGCTAAAACATAATCATATAAATATTGTAGGCATGAATAATAGTCCAAGATTATATAAAAATACATCACACATTAAGTTAAAATACTTATCTTTATGAATATAGCTTGATGTATTTTTATATAATCTTGAGCTATTATTTATGTCTAAATTATTTCTATGATTATGGTGTTAGTATGCTTAATAGAAAATATTCATATGGTTTTATTAATTTCGTCTACATAAATAACAATTGCAAGGTATTTCATAGTATCATTATTTTTACAATACAAGTGAGAAAAAATGTGAAAATTATGTTCTAATATTTGTGTCTATGCCTGCTAGGTCTTTTAGAAACAATGACAAAAACAAAAAAGTTTATTGTCATACTCTTTTGTGTTAGATGGCTTGACAATATGATAAAATTAGAATTTGCTGAATATTGCTTCTATTTTTCTTCTTTGATGCATTAACCTATTTGTCTTCATGGAAGATAGACGTTCTCTGTATTGTGGACTAATATTTTAAGATTGTATTTTATTTATTTATCCTCGCCAAAGAGATTTGAGGTATTTTCATAATTTGTAAAGATTAAAAAATGCTCTCAACATAATTTTTTGGTTGAATGTTCTTCCTTCTTTCTATTGGTGCTTACATATTTACAAAAGAAAAATATGCTTCCTTTTACATTTTCTGTTATATATTTTTGTGAATATATGAATTTGATATTTTCTCCTTTGAGAAAGGGGATATAATAGAATATTGCTTTTAAGTTTAAAAATTTATACTTTTATGATCTCATGATCATAGATGGTGTTCAATGTGATTAGATTTAAGACGCTATTTCTTTTAGAGAAGGAAAAACATTTATATAAATATTGAGACTGCTTACTGATGTGCTGGAAAAGGATATATAATGCAGAAAAAGGAGATAAATACTTTGAAGTGTAGAATGATACTAATTGTTTGAGTGAACTAACCATTTCAAGGTAAATTTTTTTTCCAAATATGTGATTTGGGAATTTTTATTTTTTGTTTTTCACTTATTTACAATACATTTTGAATATTTGGCAAAAAATTACATAAATCAATAATTATGGAATATAACTTTTCAACCTTGAAGTTCTATGAGTGAGACTCATATATTTGTGAGCATTCTCTACATAGTAATTGCTAGCTAGTGGTTATACGAGGAATTTGGATCATGTTCGAAGGGTTAGTAAACGACCCGAGTATGGCAAATATCCAGTGCAAAGAGCACTAAGAGCACCATGTCTCCAGTTCGTGTCGCAAAGCAACCTCCTCAGCTCGAGCTTGCCCCTGATAGAGCAAGCTCGACCTCACCATCGTGAAGAAATGGACACTTTCAGACCGAAGGAATCAGCTAGCGAGGCGCGACCAGTGACCTGAGAGGTCGTTGGATAGAGTATCAAAATCACACTCTACCCAGTAAACACATGGGGCCCACTTACAGGAGGCAATCTGCAGTAGCCAAATTTCAGGATTTAGTTTGCCTGTTTAAGTCTTGTACATTAAATACTGATGTAACCGATTTATTGCATGTACAATTACATTTATAACCCCTTCTCCTCTATAAATATGAGGAAGGAGCCCTCTGCAAAGGGAGGAGAGGAAACTGGTATGCTGAAAATCTGTAAAAACACATTCTGAATAATACATTACCGTGGACGTAGGGTCTGGTGCTGCCCAGATTTAGCCGAACCACGTTAAAAACCTTATGTTCTCTTGCTGCTCTTCCCTCCTCTCTTATGTGTTTTGCTAATTTTCTGTATTTGAACTGGTTAACAGCTTGAGATCCCAAAAGAATCCCCTTGTTGGCTGGAGTTTGGCTCAAAATCCACCATTAACATTTTGGCATCGTCTATAGGGATCTCACCTATTCTGTTTCATCTCCTACTACAATGGCTAAGGGAAGAGCCACCAGAGCTTCAAATGCACAACCCCATCCTCAGAAGGCCATGTCTCGATGACAGACTCCTCCACCACTCCTGTAATTGGAGCAACCATTGGCATCCCTCCAACTAGCTCTATGCAACCAGTTCCCACCGCCAATGGCATCAATGGATTACAAGCCTGGCTCCAACGTCAGGAAAAAATTTGAACCTATGATGTGAGAGCTGGTTAAAATGGTCACAATGCTAGTGCAAGCACAAGCTTAAAATGCGCAAGGACGGGCTAAGACCGCTATACCCAGATTTGAGCATTCTGATGAAACTGATTGAGGATGGACTCCGAATCACCATCTGCATGGCCGAAAAAGTGAACCAAGCCACCAAGTCTCTAACCAATGACTGGGGGGCTCGGATGTCTTAGTAGAAGACCTCCTTCAAAGAGTAAAGTATTTGGAGGAGTATCCTCAAACTCGAAATGGCCAAGTTCACTTTGGGGTATGAACTTCTTTCTCTAGGGAAATCGAAGAGGAACCCCTCCTGCGTAAACTCAAAATTCCAGCCATTCTGCTATATAATGGAGATAGTGATCCGCATAACCATCTGGACCTGTTCAACATCCAAATGGATCTCCAAGCTTGCAACCCCTTGATCAGGTGTCGTGTCTTCCCCACTACGTTGGGTGAGATTCCTCGAATGTGGCTTAAGAGCCTCCCAGCTTGCAGCATTAGTAGCTGGGAGGAGTGCCAGGACAAATTTATCGACCAATATAGGGCATTGAAGAAGCATCTCGCGTCTCTATGCCATCTCACTATAGTCTTCCAAAGTAAGCACAAAACGTTGAAAGACAATATTGCCCGCCTCAGGCGTAAGGTTAACAATGTTGAGAAGCCCTTGAATGAGGCCATTCTGACTGTCATTTCAGCGGAACTTTGCAGAGATGGAAAACTATTCAAAAGTTTGTACAATTCCCCAGTTAGCAACCTGGGTGAATTTTACAAGTGAGCTACGAAATAGATCAGATGGGAAGAGACTTTTAGTTTGCACAAGACAGAGGTGAGTAGCTCGGCCGAAAGTAAGAATAGGGATAACTGTGGAGATAGAAATGATAGTTTCGATCATCGGCTTGCTAAGAAGAGTAAGGATGAACGACCCCATTCTCAGGTCATCATAGCACCTATAGCATCTTATTGGATGCTCAAGACAAAATTTTCGTGATGGAAAGGGATAAAGAAGATTTTGGAAAGCCTCCACCCTTGAAGATTCCCAGTAAATCCAGACTCAACTGAGGGAAATTTTGCACATATCACAATGAGTTTGAGCATGACACCTCAAAATGCTGGGTGCTGAGGGACACTATCGAAGATCTCATCAAAAGAGGTCACTTGTAAGACTATGTTGTGCAACTTTCAAGCAGTGGCTTAGACCATCTTAGTAGGATCCCGAGCAAGAGCAGTCTCCTACTATCAGGACTATCTATTAAATCTCTATAATTTTTGCAATTTATGTAAACATTTTGAATATCTTTACTGATTTTGGAATTTTTTCAAATAAGTGACTTGCCTAAATGACAATTTTTATTTAGGCACAAGCTTGCCCTGGCCACAAGATTGACCAACTCTTTATTTGGGCACAAGATTGCCCTGACCACAAGATCAGTCAACTTTTATTTGGGCACAAGATTACCCCAGCCACAAGATTGGCCAACTTTTTATTTGGGTACAAGATTGGTCAACTTTTTATTTGGGCATAAGATCACCCCGGACACAAGATCGGCCAACTTTTTATTTTGATACAAGATCACCCTGACCACAAGATTGGCTAACTCTTTATTTGGACACAAGATCGTTCTAGCCACAAGATCAGCCAATTCTTATTTCATAGCTCTCATGTGAACTTATCTATTTATTTGGCCATGAGATCAACCTGAGAACAAGATCGCTCACTCTTATTTCACAGCTCTTATGTGAACTTATCTACTTATTTGGCCACAAGATTGGACCGAGCACGGGATTGCTCACTCTTATTTCGTAGCTCTCATGTGAACTTATTTACTTATTTGGCCATGAGATCACACACTCTTATTTTGCAGCTCTCATGTGAACTTACCTATTTATTTGACCACGAGATCGGCCTGAGCACAAGATCGTTCACTCTTATTTCATAGCTCTCATGCGAACTTATCTACTTATTCGGCCACGAGATCAGCATGAGCATGAGATCGCTCACTCTTATTTCACAGCTCTCATGTGAACTTATCTACTTATTTGGCCATGAGATTGGCTCGAGCACGAGATCACTCACTCTTATTTCGCAGCTCTCATGCGAACTTATCTATTTATTTGGCCATGAGATCGGCCCATTCACAAGATCACTCACGCTATTATTTCACAGCCCACTTGTGACCAAGTGTTCACAGTCCACACAAATTACTTAAACAATGCTTACACGAGGAACGAGAGTAACACATGGAGATTACAAAAAGAAATCTTATTTATTAAAAGCCTCAACGAGGTAAAACTACATCAGAAAGCTTTGGATACAACTAACCAAAATACAAAGGGAAAAGCTATAACTAAAAAGAAGGGCTAGCCGCAAAGGGCCTCACCCTAGCTGATTAGAGCTCATGGGCCCACCGGGGTCCTTAAAATTTTCCTTCCAATGCTTCCTCAGTGGCAGTGTAATTGCTCCTTATTCTTCCAGCCTTCAGCTCCTATTCTGATTCATGAACGAAGCAAATTAGGAAGTGCCAGGAACCTAGCCTACTGAACAATTACCTCACAACAACACCAAGAGGACATAATCCGAGATCTATATGAGATCCCTCCATGTTATTAGAGAAACCAAGTGTTCTGAATTCTCTATGCAGCAAGCCATACATGCCCCAATGGAGAGCCAGAACACTGGAAACAATGGTGGTTCATCCCAAATCTTCATTGTTTGCGTAGTACAAAGGCAAAAGGGGTTCCCCCTCCCCTAAATAGAGCTAAGTTAGGCTCCACCGAAGAGTCTAGATTCATCCCCCTTAACCACCATGATTCATTACCTTGGGAAGGGTTAAGGTTGACTTACCAACTATCATCAGACACATGCTATAGAGAGCACAGTCTAGAGCAGATGAAACGTCAGTCTCAGAGAGAACTTTGATCAAGCGGCAGTTGGAAAGTCTCAACTCCCAGCCCGCGGAGCGAGCTAAGAGTTAGGGGGCTTATGTTATATGAGGAATCTAGATCATGTTCAAAGGGTTAGTAAACAACCTAAGTATAGAGAATATCCAACGTGAAGAGCACTCGAAGTGTTATGTCTCCAGTTTGTGTCACAAAGTAACCTCCTCAGCTCGAACTTACCCATGATAGAACGAGCTCGACCTCACCATCGTAAAGGAATAGACACTTCCAGATTGAAGGAATTAGCTAGCAAGGCGTGACCAGCGACCTAAAAGCTTGCTAGATAGAGAATCAAAATCACACTCTGCCCAGCAAACACATGGGCCCTATCTGCAGGAGGCAATCTGCAGTAGTCGAATTTCAGGATTTACTTTGCCTGTTTAAGTCTCATACATTAAATACTGATATAAAAGATTTACTACATGTACAACTACATTTGTAATCTCCTCTCTTATATAAATATGAGGAAGGAGCCCTTTGCAAAGGGAAGAGAGGAAATTGGTATGTTGAAACTCTGTAAAAACACCTTTTGAATAATATGTTACAACATAGGGTCCGGTGCTACCCTGATTTGGCTGAACCACGTTAAAAATCTTGTGTTCTCTTGCTGCTCTTACCTCCTCTCTTATGTGTTTTGCTAATTTTCTGTTTTGAACTGGTTAACAGCCTGAGATTCCAAAAGAATCCCCCTATTGGCTGGAGTTTGGCTCAATACCAAAATCCACCGTCAACACTAGTTATGTAGGAATACAATTACATTTTAAATTTTTCTACATGATTTTCTATGATAAAAATTATCATGATTAATTATCTTATTTTTTTGGTTACATGGGAAGATAAGGAATAACTTGTTTCATACGGTGTTATTATTTGTGAACATGTGTACACATGATGGAAAAAAATTGCGATTAAATACTTCATTTATATTTGTGGGACATATAAGCATATGTTAAATTAAAATTTGTGACTCATGGAAAAGTGGACTTCACATGATATTATGAATAATAATTGTATTTAATTTCGTGGGAAACAAAAATTTGAGAAATTATTTCTGGAACGTACAAATTCTACTTCCAATGGAGTTAAGAAATTCTACATGTCACGTGAACCATAATTTTTTATTGGTATATTTTTAAAATTTTGCTATTTGGGATAGGATAAGTTGGATATTTCATTTTGGGACAATATTATGATTTGTGAACATGTGACTAAAAATTTTATATATTGAATGATGCGTGAAAAAGGTGACGATACCATCTCATATTGAGATGAAGAGATGCCAATTATAAATTTTATAGGCATTTCTATTACACAAAATAAGTACAATGGTGTTAAGTTATTTTTTGAATAACATATGATGATTTAATAAGTTCCTAAAATGAAAATATTTCTATTTCATTGGTTATGGTGGATAATTACAAAATTATCAATGAAAAATTATCAAGTACTCTACCATTGTAAAAAATTATTCATGAAGCAATAATTCAATCAATAAGATAAATAGGTTGGTGGTACAAAAATTGTGTATGAAAAATAATAATTTCTTATTATGAATTACCACAGATACTTGGATCCTTTGTGTATATGAGAAGTGAAAAGTCTATAGCTATATCAAAGAATTTGGATGTACATTGAGGGGATGAGGTGAAAGTCAAAATAATATAAATTGTCCATGAGGATACCCAACCTTGCGGTTAGAAATTCCGAGTAGTTGGTTCAATTGTGAAGAACGAATCATAAAGTAGTTTGATGGATAAGATGCACCAAATAGAGTGGTTTCACTTAAAACCCATTTATGTGATGTAGATGCCTCTATCTTACAATAATTAGGAGGTCAAATTTTTAAAGCTCTTAATAAAATTTGTAACTCTTAAGAGTGAGGTGTCAAATTGTGGGAGCACTTTTGACGAGTTTCACCTATTTGAGTGTTGGAGTGGGGTCGCTCCTAATGAGAAAATAGTCCTATTCCTTTAAGACACTCATGAAATTAGGATAAAGTGAAAATATCAAAAGTGCAAAGTTTGAGGGCTATAATTTGTGCACCTAGATTGTTATCTGTAAGGTTTATATCTTGATTCCCTTAAGCAGTCATAGTTCAGGGCAAAAAACAACTATTAGCTTTGGATCAAGATATCTATCTTCTCCTTAATTAAAGGTTTAAGGCAATGCTACTTCTATTATGCATAACAATCTATCTCTACCCCCAATGTATATGTGCTATTATATGATTATATATATGTATATTTAATTTTTAAAATACATCAGGGATTGTTAGAGTATTTTAATAAAAATAATTATTTTGTTATAAAACATATATTTTATAACTCAACTATGTTTAATATGATATTAAGTTCAATTTTAATGGTTGAAATTGGAATGAACATAAAACAATCAAATTGAATGGTGATGAACATAAATTGAGTATTGACTTTATGACTATTAAATAAATGGTGATAAACGGCTCTATGAGTTTATCGTCTTCATGCTATTATGAATTGTATTAAATGACATTTTATTGATATTGATTTGTTATCAAATGGCTGAAAAACCAACGGTCATATATTGGCCTATATATCTATATATGTATATAAGAGGATGTTTCATGTTTTCATGAAGAATGAAAAAGTATAACATAGAAAATGTTATGTATTATATATTTTGTGCGTGAGAATTGGGTAGAGAAAGGTGTGAGAGAAAAGTCCTACCTTTAGCTTTGTAGAAGTTGAAAGATGAACAATGTGGTGACTATACTAATGTATCCTAGATGCTAAGCATTGACAATCCACTACATTGGTGATCAAGGGTATTATTAGTGAATGGCTTAAAATATCTTGAAGAAAGTGACAACACGTCTCAATCTAGTATTGTGCTTATATTATTGACATTTTATATTGTATTATCTTTTCTATCTATTTTATAGGTTAAAGAGTCTACATATTTATCCAACCCTATCAATAAAGCTAAGTATTTTAACTTAATATTTAATGTATTTTTATATAATCTTGAACTATTATTTGTTCCCAAATTATTTATATGACTATAGTGTTAGCATGCTTAGTATAGATATTCACATTGTTTGATTAATTTTGTCCATAGAAACAACAATAGGTATTTTCCTCACATATACAAATTACACATATTTTACTCTCACATCAAACTCACAAATATCAATGCAAAGTAAGACCTCACACTACAATATTTTTGGCCTTTGGCAACGGTTTTTGACCGTTGCCTAAAGTCTGAAAATTGTTGCCTATTAGAATAGGCAATGGTTTTTGGCTGTACTCTTATTGAGTATTACCTATTCTTTTAAGCAATGGTTTTTTTGGCGTTTCTGGCAATAGATGAAAAAATCGTTGCCTAAAGCATTGCCAAAAAGAAAAAGAAAAACCATTGCCTATTCTCCAGTTATAGGCAATGATTTTTCTTTTTCTTTTTGGCAACGCTTTCACACCATTGCAAGAATAAGCAATGGTTAAAAAGTGTTGTCAATTTGATTAAAGGCAACATGTAGAAACCGTTGTCTATTAATAGGCAATACTTATCAACCATTGTCATACATTATAGGCAACGATTTTTTATAGATAGGCAACAATTTTTTTATCAATAAACAACACCTTGGTACATAATAGGCAACGATTTTCTCATAGATAGGCAATACTTATCAACTGTTATCATATATAATAGGCAACGGTTTGACTAACTTTGTGAATTGATTCTTGAATTGATTCACGTAATAGGCCATAGTTTCCTTATAGATAGGCACCAGTTTTTTCATCAATAAACAATACCTTGTTACATAATAGGTAATGATTTTTTTATGGATAGGCAACACTTATCAACTGTTGTCATAGATAATAGGCAATAGTTTCCCTATAAATAAACAACACCTTGGTAGAAAATAGGCAACAGATTGATTCACTTCATGAATCAATTCTCGAATCGATTTATGAAGAATTGTTTTGAAAAAAATTTATACCGAAGGTTTAGCAATTTTTTTGAATCGATTACCTAATCGATTCATAAAGAATTGATTTTGAATCGATTCATTGTCTGAAGTTAGTTATTGTAACATCCATATATACAGATCAATATACACAACACATCTATTCCATAAAAAAAATTCCAATTACTCTAATAGTCAATACATTAATTGTTTTGTCCCAAATTTGACGAAATAAATTGAAAACAATAAGATAATTGTAAAGAGTATTAACTCTAAGTTCAAAGCATAAAAATTCAAATTCAAAATCATATTCATTGAAGATTCTCATCATCAGCCTGTATCTTTAGCAAGTCATTATTACTTTGATTTGCTACTTCACCATTAACATTGTATTGCATGCATAGATGTAAATGAAATTAAAGAATTACAAATGCATAATAAAAAGCATTTCATTTAGTAACAAGAAGAAACATTAATATAAACTCTTGAATTATTCTAGTTACATAAATCAATAATGGTTGATCCTAATAATACCTCTATATGTGAATAAAGTAGTGCATTGAAAGTAATAATACTTGTTCATTGGTTGGAATATGTGTCAATGCAGATGAGCATGCATTACCATTTCGTGTACTATTGGCATCATCTAAAGGGGCTTTCAATAATCTAGGGAAGGCCCCTAAATTAATTCCATTAATGTTAGACCGTTGCAAAAATGCTTTCACAAGCTCCCTTAGCTTTGCACCTCATTTTTAAGGAGACTACTTCGTTATGGTGCTCTTGCTTTAAAGTCTCAATTTCTTCTTGTCTTTTCAAAGTAGTTAGTGTAATAGATCTCCCATAACAACGCACTCTCCCTGACTTTTCCTTCCCAAACACAGCATGAAAGGCATCTGTACTAGTGTCACTAGAGTTTTGAGTCAACTCTTGAAGTTATGACTAAAAAAAGAAATAAGGAAGACAACAAAGCAACTAAATTTATATTTTTAATTAGTGAAACTAAGAGGGAAAAAAAATAAATTATCACTCACAATTTTATCTTGTGTTTTTGAATCCAATGCCTTTTCCTTACTACTTTGGCAAGTTTCGATAAACATATCTGTCAGGTCCCTTAAAATAATACAGAGATTAAAGAGTGGTAGGCAAATTAAAATGCGGAATTCAAATCAGATTTTGCCCTTATCTCGTTGGAGACTTAGTATACAATCTTTGTTTGTTTATCAATTGACTTATATTTAAATAATGAATACTTGTGATTAAAAGGATTCAGTTTTAGTAGAATTTATGAATTGATATAAACTGAAATAACTAGAATTGAGAATAGAATCAAAGGCACAGGATTTTTAAAGTGGTTCAACTTGAATTGAAATCGCAATTCAAGTATACTCCATTTGATCTTCTTCAACCGAAAGACCTTTTCAATTAATCACAAAAATATCAGGATTACCAGGCTCCTGAATTTGCTAGTTTACAATAAACCACAAGAATTAACAGGGATCTTGCTAACCTAGAAGATTTTAACATAGGCTCTTCTAAACCTAAGAAAATACACAAGATTTTGCAGGTACTTGCTAATCTATACAAGATTTCTAAATCCCTAGAAATCTTA
>JANHAO010011126.1:0-17200 GCA_026873985.1 Saraca asoca | reverse complement strand
TGTTTTGGAGTCAAAAGAAAGCTTTTGGAAAGCTTAGGGACCAAAATGCAAAGTTTTAGAAACTTTGGGGCCATTTTGGGAAAAGTAAAAGTTGCTTAATTCACCTCCCAAACGGTGCCATTTTGGTTTGCTTCTCCTTGCCCCTTTTTGATCGGTCCACTCCTCACTCACGCAAGCCAAGCTTGACTTCGGTTTGGAATCGAAGAAAAGGAGGAGAGGCCGAAACAATTGGAGCTTTCGGCCATGGTGGCTGAAACCAAGAGGGAGAGGAAGTGAGGCTGAAAAGTTCGATCTTTTGGCTCGATCCAGTCCCAATCAAGCTCCTCAACATGCTAGCACTTGGAGAGGGAGCTTTTGAGGCCACAAAAGGATTTTCCTGGTGTGAAGATCTAAAAGTCTTCTACTGTGTAAAAGCTGGACTAAAGGTTAGTAAGCTCTACCTTCACTCTAAATTTGATCTAGGATGCTTTGAGATCTCAAACTGGTGGATTTATGGGAGATTTACTCAACCAAAGGGGAGAAGAATTTTTGAAATTTTTGGCCCTTTGCTGCCCCCTTTAGCCAAGCAAACCCAACACTATGAAGCTGAGAAGCTAATGACTAGTAGTTGCATCCATGAGCTGATCAATCCTTGGCAGGGAAAAATTATCATTTGGACACACTTTGTTTAGGTCCGTGAAATCAATGTAAGTTCTCCATTTCCCATTTTTCTTTTTCATGAGCACAGGGTTAGTCACCTAGGTTGAATAGTGAGCTTCTTGGATAAACTTATTGGCTAAAAGTTTATCCACTTCTTCCTTAACAGCGACATAATGCTTTACAATTATAGGTCTCCTCTTCTGGCACATTGGCTTGTGATGGGGATTAATGTTAAGCTTATGTGACATGACTTTAGAGTTAATCCCTACCATGTTTTCATGGTTCCGGGCGAAGACGTCTAGGTTCACCTTTAAAAATTTAGCTCTCAAGTTCTTTACGTTTGGAGACAAGTTTCTTCCTAGCTTGAGGCACCTTTGAGCATCTACCTCATTGACCTATACATCTTCGAGCTCCTCCACCAGACTGGTTGCTTTGTCCGCATCCACCTTATAAGGATCGAGGTTGTGGCTAACCCTTATTGTACTTCTAACTCATTATTCTCTGCTAGAAACCGCATTAACCTTTTTCCCTCTCACCCCCAACTTGACCACATTCTCATAGCAGCATTGGGCTATGTGCTACTTAGCTCGCACACATCCAACTCCATTGGGGGTCAAAAATATGATGGTAAGTGTCCTGGTTGATATGACCATATCCAGGTCATTCAGTACAGGTCGTCATAGCACTACATTATATGTTGATGGACAGTCTATAATTAGAAAATCAGGTAGGATAGTGGCTTAGCGATCTAAATCTTTAAAAGTAAGGGAAAGCTTCATCTACCCTACTGGTAGTTTTGCATCTCTTGTGAAGCCATAAAGGGGCTCTGGGTAAGGCTATTTGGTCCATGCTTAAACCCATTTGTTCAAAGTATCCCTTATATATAACATTCACCAAACTGCCAACATCAATCATTATTCTTCGCACCTCAACATTGTCAATCCTGGCTTAGATGACCAATGTGTCATTAGAAGGAGAGCGTACTCTTTGTGCATCTTCATCTGTAAAAGTGATGCTATCTGAGATCATCCTTGCTTTCTTGGTGAGTCTCTCAAATTCATTGTGACCCATGAGTAGTACGTGATTTGCCTCTCACACATAGCATTCATGCGACCTCTTTGAAGTTCCTACGATATGAGGCCCACTGTGGATAGTGAATATAGTTCTTACTGTGGGTGCCTCCTCTTGTTCTAGAGTCTGATGGCGTTATTGTTGTGTTGGTTATTTAGACTGCTGAGGTCACTGTCCTATAGGTCGCACCACATAATCTCTCAAGTGACCTCTCTTGATTGGGACCATAATTGCATCTTTGAGTACCTAGTAGTTTGAAGTATTGTGCCAAACTTCATTATGATAAGCACAAAACTTGTCCTTGTTCCTGAGTCTATTGGGAGTCCTTATAGGACTGGGCTTCCTGAAATTCTCCTTATCCTTTTCTGTGGCAAAGATCCTATCTTGAGTATCCAGTATGACGCTGTTGTTATTATAGCAACCTTGACGCTAAGGTCACTCACTCCTAGTTTTCTTTGCAGATTAACTATTAAAGCCATCATTCTGACTTTCTTTGCCATTTTTTACATTGTTTCTTTTCTTACTCTGGTTGGAACTATTCACCTTATCTCTCTGATTGGACTTCTTCGGGCCAAAGGTTTATTCCCACCTGATCTCTTTAGTAGCTTGTTTGTAGAACTTAGCTAGGTCCTTGTATATGCTCTTATATAGCTTACTATCATTGTGAAGTCCTATCAAAATCACTGTCAGGATGCTTTTATATGAGGGGCTTTCTATATTGTTAACCTCATACCTAAATCGGGTGATATAGTCTTTCAGTGACTCGTTCTTTCACTGAAAGACCATGTGAGGTGGCAGGATAGTGCGAGCTACCTTCTCAGTTCTCTATATTGATTGATGAATCTCCTTTAATACTCTTCCCAACTATTAATGCTGTGAGTTAAAAGACCCCTGAGCCATGTCCAAGGTATATCTCCGAGAGTGACTGTGAAGACGCAACACTTGACTAAAGAATTGGTCGTCTAAAGATCCATCTGAACATTGAATGCATCCAAGTGGTCATATGGGTCATTATCCCCATTGTCTTGCGAGATTGTGGGGATTTTAAACTTGCAAGGGAGATGCTCTGTCTCTATATCTCTAGTGAATAGTATCCTCTCCTCATAGTGATTTCGACTATCCTAAGCTCGGAGGCATTCTTCTAACTACTTTACCCTCTGAGGCAGTTCTTCTACCATAGGGTCCTGTGTCTCAGATTGTCAATTGGAAGATCACTGGCTCCTTTTTTCTCCTTGGTCATGGAAGTGGCGAGCTGAGGTTCTATGCCTTTCCTGCCCGTGGCCCAAGATCTGAAGTATGTCCCTGGTTGGTCCTATTCGAGCCTTCCACTCGACGCGAACCCTCACATCGCTAATTATCATGATCCTCACATGCTCGGTGGACCTCCAATCTTGTCTATACATTGGAGGAGCTAGTTGAGTCAATGTGCTGATGCACTTGTTTGATTGGTCTCTCCGCTCGAGCTCCTTGCCATGGCTGCTGGAGCTCTCCTCTAGGTGCAATAACTTCAACTTAGTTTTATGTGCCCTGGGCTTGTGCCTGTGCTAATGCCTTAACCACATCAGCCAATTCTCTCATTGTGTTCTCCAGTGCCTCCTAACACTAGTGCCATGTCTGCACTCCATCAGTCCCAGGAACAATATTGGCAGGCTGGCGATTTGCTATTGGGGGCAAGCCGGCTGCAATACTTGTGGTGAGGACAACGGAAGCACTTACTGCAGGAAGAACTAGTTCCCATTGTTGTTCTATATAACCTTCTAACTAGTCAACTTGAGCGTCTGAACTTCTGGTGGTTCTTCCTTTAGCCATCGCAGTTGAACAGAAAATTAACCACAATGCAAAAAATCAATCAGAATGCAGTTTAGGCCCTTTTTCTAACGTCAAAATGTTGACGTGTGAATTTATTCAACCCAAGTTCAAAACCTTAAACTGCAAACTAATAGTGTAAAAAGAAAGAGAGAGAAAGAGAGAAGGAGAGAGAGAAAGAGGAAGAACAGGGAGACATTAGAAGTTTTTAACGTGGTTCAGCCTTGTGCAATGCTTACGTAGACTGTTATTGTATTTTCTCTGTCTATTTTGGCAGAATATGTGTATCTATTGGTTCTGTCACTCTTTTCTATATTTTCAGGGTATCCATTCGTCTCCTTTTGTATAATGATTTCAACCCCTATAGTTGCTGAGATGTACAATCTTAATGTAGTTCAAAAAAGGAAAAGAATCCATAATAGACTTTTGTTCCACGAATTTTCATGAAAATAATAAATTAATCATGTAAGTTAATATCTGCAAGTTGACTTTTGCAAGTTGGTGCCTTCTTGGGTCTAACCATAGAGAGCATGCTTCGACCTGTGAGCTAGACTTCAATCTCAACAACCTGAGGTTATTATTTTGATCTTTATTAACCAGTGATCTGAGTTCGTATGTAACAACCTGATGCCTTACTTCAGTGATCTCCATCCTGGTTGAGTTAGGCCTATCCATTGGACTTTTATCAGTCCATTTGTATGATTTCAAAAATATCTTCAATATGATTCTAATTGATTAAATTGTAAATTAAGGATCAAAATATATTTAATCCATTGTTAACAGTTGTGTATAACAGTATGATCGGATCCCCTTCCATTATTGGCCCAGTCAGATGAGGATTCCATTTCTATCGTGTCTGGCGGATCGATTGAACATGGACCAGCCGAAAAAATGTGGGCCAAGCTCACGGACCTGCAGGTTGTCTCCTTCAGGAGCAGCGGGCCAATCTCCATGGGCCCAATAGGCCAGAAAATCGTCATCGTCCTCTCCGACAAAACCCTGTAGTGCAAAACCCCATTTTTTTCGTAGCTTCTGTGTATTCGATACCGATCACTGAGCGAGATTTGTGAGAGAGAGAGAAAGAGAGAGGATGGGATTGACAAACTTCGTGCTTACAGTGGCTGGTGTTAGTGCAGTGATTCTTCTGCTGAGGAGTGATGTGAAGCAATCAGCCAATATCTTCAGGCGAAATGTCAAGCACATTCGCAACTGGCTCGAAGAAGAAACCGCCAATTCTTCTAAGTTAGTCTCTTTCTCTAATTATTCACTCTTAAACTTAATCTTTCATGCGTAGCTTGGTAGGGATTATCTGAGAGTTTGCGAGCTTAATTTTGCAATAGAATACTTAGTGTTAGTCTTTGTTGGTATATAAGGGAAATTAATTTGGAACTCTGGGATTCTTAGTTTGTATAACATGTTTGTGATCTCCTCTAGCTGCTTGTTTTATTTATTGAGCTTCCAAAATGATAAAGGAAACTATTTAATATCTTCCCTAAGGACGTTTGCTCATATATGACAAATTTGTCAAATTTGGTAAATGTTTCAACTATTAAATTTTTGTCCTCAAGGTACTTACATCAAATTTCCTTGTGGATTGGAATCTCATTTTCTATACCAACTATACTTGCTTTATACTATATGATTTCTGTAGATCTGTTCATTGAATTCCAAAACATTTTGTTCTCTAATATAACTAAGAGAAAACTTTGGTCGTCCTGTGCCAATTAGCAGTTTTTTTTTTTTTTTTTTCTTCATTTGCTTTCATGTGGAATATATTATATCGCTATATGGTTCTGCTTATATGCGATTAGACCTTATGTATACAGCCGCTGGAATACGTATCTCTGGTGTCTATTTCCAAAGCAGCTTGGTTAGCACTTTGATGGGATGTAAAGAGGTGATTCTTTGCTTTTTTTTATTCATTCTTTTGGGGGATGGTTGTCGGAATACAATGAAGTTTTGTTTTAGTTCACTTTCCTTTATTTTTTTCTTTCCTGAGTTCATTGACGGTTACAGAACAAGGTAGCCTATCCCTTTCTCATAAACCCACTCCAAGTGGGATTTGAACTTGAGACCTCAAAAATGATTACCTGATACTCAATCACTAGGACCCTTGAGGGCCATTTCACTTATTATTTATAATGTGATGTATCATGTAGTCTCATGTTTGGTTTGCTGGTAAAGTCTTATTTCAAGCAATATGTGCATGAAAATAGGTGTTGGATAAGTGTAATTAGTGACAAAAAGTCTTCGCCACTTAAAATTGTACCCTGGTATGTTCCATGCTGCTGATGCCTTAACTAGGCTCGTGGCATGGGTATTCCTTGACTGTTTCTGGTGTTCTCCAAAAGGGATATTGACAAAAACATGGTTAGCTTATAGCTGTTTGCAATAAATCATTAAGTGGCAAAATGCTATAAGAAGTAATTTGGTACACATGCAACTTTGGTATACTGGGAAATGGGGAAAAAATGAGCTAGTTATTTTGACTAACTGAGTTTTGAAACAGTCCTAACTAAATAAATTTAGAGTTTTCCCCTTCGTTTGAAACCATAAGAAAACGAGAATTCAATTCCTTTGGAATTCGTTTCATGTGTAAAATTGTTCATGAATCCAAATCCAAATGAATTGAATTCTAATTTTTTTGTGATTCCAAACAAGGGGTTATTGATTCTTGGTGATAATTTGCTGCATAAAACCTTTAGTTCAAGGGTCAGAATTCGGAGAAAACCAACAATGGTTTATTTAATAAAAGCATTAGAAGCATTTCTGACAATGGTTGATGCATTCATGGTTATAAATTGTAATACATAGCAGGAAAGAATGGTTAAGAGGTTGTTGATGAGGTCTATCCTAAATGGTGGCCAAACCTCCCAATCCTCAATCTAGTGAGCTTATAGGTTGGGTGAGTTGAATTTAGAAGAGGCAGTAGTTATGCCATCAGTCATTAGCACCCTGCTTTCCTGATTGATTGCAACGGTATGCACAATTAGAATATCATTTATATTTTGGTCAGATGCCTTTCCGGTGCTACATATGATTGTTTTTGTTCTTAACAGGACTACCTGATGATTATTATATGTGATGATATTGTGAACTTACTAATGGTAGTGATTACTGGGTCATGACATGGAAAAGCAATTTGGTCCTTGAAAACATTTTGAAGTCTGCTTTCTGGTTCTCACCCCCCTCCCCCCACGGTTCTCTCTTCCTGTTTTTTATTTCTGTTTTTCGAAAAACTTAATAATAATTATGATTATTTATTTATGTATATTCTATTTGTCCAACTTTTGCATTCATAATCTTAGGTGGTTCCGTTTGAGTCTAAGTAGTCCGACCACAAACTTTTGCTTGTTAAATTTAGATGCAATTAGTTGTACAATTTTGAATGCAAGAGTTGTGATAATTGGCACTATACTTTTATTTAGTGGATAATTGATAGAACATCAATGTGATTTTACTGTCATTTTCAGGGAAATAGAGAAGTCTGCAAAGAAACTGGAATCAAAAGTTTCTTCAAAAGATACTCCCAAGGAGGACAAGCACTAATGTTGATGCAAGGTGCTGGGGATATTTATTATAGGGTTTTTTTTTTAATCTCTTCTTTTCTATATGTTATATTTGAATCTATATTATGAATAATTTTGTAACTTTTGTTACTTAAAATATTGATCAATATCTGTTAATAGGAACTATTTTCATCTATAATCTCGTACTAGTACATCTTCCAACAAGAAAGTCACAATAATGCTTTCATAAAGAAGCTCCAATTTCCACTTAATTTTAAGGATATATGCATAATTAGAATACTGAAACCCATCTAAATGCTGGAAAACATCTAACTGAATTACTGTGACCGCTTGTAGCCTCAGGTCTCTTAGTTTCTGGCTTACAATGTTTCTTCAATATGACTGTAAGGAATATGTAGCTGGAGAAAAACATGACGCTTAAATCAATGTTTCTACAAAACGAGCACAACCTATTTAATTTTACATTGATATTTGTAAGATTTTAGCTTTGTAATTAACTACGCTGTTTGTAAAATAGAAGAAAAAATTGAGGACCACTAGTCTTTTTCATATTTTGTTTGCGATTTGATTATAGACAAACCAAAAAAAAAAAAAATGGTTGGTTCTTTTTCTTTACTATTACAGTAGATAAGAATGTGTTTTTAGTTCATGATAATGCACTTCTATATGAAATATTTACTTGGTCCACTTTGATAATTACCCAAACCTAATACATAATGCTGAAAATTCCTTCTTGACCCAGCAGTATCCCTTCCGGTAGGGAGAAAATGGAGAACAAAGAATTAATAGATATTGGAACACCCTGTCTCGCAATATACACATAAATCTCGTATAAGAATTCTATGAAATTACAATCCACTTAAATGTGATTTGAAACATAAAAAAATATTATATTTAATCTCAAATTTGAATCTTTTATTGGTGAGATAAGGACAAAAAAATAATTATATCATTGAAATTAAATAATATGAAATATTTTAAATATTTTATTATTAAATATATATTTTAATTAAATTTAAATGATTAAAAAAAGCATTACACTCACATCAAAATTTAATTTTTTCATTAATCAATCATATTTTAACTGTTTGAATTTAATCAAAATATATCTTTAATTACAAATACTCAAAATATCATATATTATTTGACTTGCATTTCATGATCATTTTTTCTCATCATCTTACCAATAAAAAATTTAAATTGTAACATTTTTTTTATATATTTTAAGAGAAATCTGAATAGATTTTTAAATTAAAGAAGTTATTTGTATAATTTCATTTGGTGTGAGTGTTTTTCTCTTAAGGTGCGTTTGGAGGACATGATAATATAGTATAAGAAAGGATAAGTAAACATGATAATATATAATACAATAATGAAATGATAAGATACAATAGTATCAAGTATTTGAGATACAATTGTATAAGTAATTTAATTATATAAACTTATACAATCATTTGTTTGTTATCAAATATGTATATAACATGATAGTATTAAAAAATTTGTCTAAACAAAATTATCCTTATTCTTAAAAATAATTTATATTACAATTAATTTGTATTATTTGACCATTATAAATTTTTCAATATTTTTAATAAAATTATCAAATTAAAAATTAAATCAATACTTTGTTTATATTTCTTAATTTTGTTTTCTTTTCAATTAGCCATATTATGTTGATGTTATAGGAAAAATAAGAAGGAAAAAAAACCCAAAAGAAGGATAAGAATTATAACCAAAAGTAATTAATTCAAGTACATCATTTAAAAAATTGAGAATGATAAATATAAGTTTAGAATAAGGGAGGAATGATAAATTTTACTTGAATGAATTATAATAGAGATATAATTCAATTGATAAAATTGATATCATAGTTGCTAAAAAATTAAGTAATATAAACATAAATTAAAGAAAAAAATAGGAATAATAAATTTTATTTTTAATTCTAATTTGTTATAACATGTGTAAAAGAAAAAGATCAATTTATCTTATATTGATCATATAAAATAAATGAATCAGATTATATTATATTATTTTATATAAAGTTCAAACACTTATTAAAATATAATAATATTTACTTATATCATCTTGTTTCTCTTACAGGATAACCCTTAAATCTTAAAATCCAATGGACTTTATTCAATGGACACTGCCATGTGCCAACCTAAAACATGGCTTACAGTCTCCCATTTGAACAGGCATTAAGGCAAATTCTCTGAAAAACTTGAGTTATTTTGTTTTTGATTGATTCCACGCGTATGCTTCTCATAAACAAAATCTACATATCTTTTCGAGCGACTTTAGTAATAGGATAGGATTTTTATAGATAGTGGTGTGTGCACTGCACATTAGTGGAGCTAAATCAGCGAAATATTATTTTGGTCTAAACAACCATTATTGAATATACAGTCTTTCACCACCGATTTTTCTTTCTCATCACATCTTATGGGGTAGAGGTTATCAAAATGGCCTCCTTACTTTCCAAAACTTGACACCAATTGCTACCATTCATCCCCTAAAATGCTTGTAAGATCACCCACTCTCTAGTGTCTTTCCATAAAAAGAAGTAAAAAATGTTACTATTAATATTGAGTACAAGTTACTTCATGTGTCCATAATAACCAAGGCAAGGGCAGCTAGAAAGCCTAATATCAAAGCCTAGTTGCTTTCCACTAATTTACCCTATTTAGGATTTCACCTTTCTCCCAACTAACTTAAGTGCCTCTTCATCACATCTTCATTCATCTCCAATATGAAGCCTCCCTTTACCAAAATATCAACCATAAGTGGGCAACCAATCATCCTGCTTTAGTCAAATAAAAATAACAATAATTATATTAAATAAAACTAATTTATCAGCATCACATATCTCCATCAACGCTTGGAAGAATGAAAATACCGGAGAATGGAAGAGAATGAAAAGTTAGTTTCGAGAAAATAATCTAAAAATAAGATAGCCTTCATTTTCTTTAGTTTTACTTCATTTTCATAATTCTAAACAAACTATCAGAGTCATCACTGAGTGATAAAATCCATCAAGCTTCTTGTTTACTATCTTTAAGACAGTATACTTAATTGATAGATAGAACAACTCATCCAAGCCAAGTCTTCAAAGCTAAAACGAAGTCATTACCACAATAAGTTCACATAACCAAAGCAGCATTTCTGAAAGCTTCAACAAATTTAGCTTTCTTTATTGGAGAACACGCAGATCTCTCATTCATGACCAACAACGGTTCCACAAATAGCCAACTAAGACATAACTAGTTAGCTAAGCTACCTACTCCCAGAAAAATGGAAGCGTCAGCAAGTCCCCAGCATCCACCAATCCATCAGGGCCCATACGGAGCACCCCGTTGCAATGAATGTTGGCTGCATTTGCATCTAGAACAAAAACTGGAGCAGCAGGCTTATCTTTTACACTTTCTGAGCCTGAGTACTTGTTCACAGCATCAAAATGCACGGCTGGGGGAGACTGAGACTCTGTTGAACAAGTGATGTTGGACTGCACCGAATTCAATTCTGAATTTTGTGTTTGAAGTGTTGACAGAAGATAGAGAGCACAACCTGAATCAAATGATTCGGGTTTGCCATCAGACGATAGTTTCTGGCTAGCCTTTCCACCTGCTGGCGGGGCAATGGAACCAGAAATTTCCTGACTGACGGGAATTCCGGGCACTGCTTCATTGGCATAACCTGCTTTAGGGGTGTTCGCTTGCAGAATGGGAACTTGCTTATCCTGCTGAAGCTGAGCATTAGCAAAGGAATTTAGTAGGCTTTGCTGGTCAATACCATGCAGAGGTCGGTTTCGATCATAGAGCATAGGTTCAGCTTCAGTTCTCGCACCAAGTGGCCAAAAGCTTCTCACGAGAGGTGCATATGCCTGGGGATTACTAAATTGCAGGAGCCTGGGTCCTAAATTGTAAAGAGGCAAGTCAATGCCCAAATCCAAACTAATTTAGACACTTGTGAAGGACCAAAAAAGAAAAAAAAGATCAAAGCAAAGATAGGAGAAATTTTTATATACTCTTGTTACAACAAAATTGACAATTGATTTTAGTCTATAGGATAGGAGTCAGGACATGTGTTATAGATGAAGTATAATAAGAATTTCTCCAAAGATAGATGTTTGTAATAATATAGGAAAGGCTGAACAAGCAATAACATCAAATTACATGTTAAGTTAATAACTGTTCAAATTTTCGCATTCATCCATGAAGATTTTTGTAGGAGTAAGAACAGATCAATCACTTATTCTACCATGACATTTATGCCAGAACTGTGGAAGCTATTGACGTTGTTAACTAAATTGCTAAGGCCAGAAGTAATTTTAGCAGGGAATTTGATTTATCAAAATACTTGAAAAGAGTGCCTTTGGCAAGAAGCTCTAATGTCAAGAGTTTTTTATTTTTTTATTTTTTTCTCATTTTATAACTGGAGGGGTACATTGTTTGATGACTAGTTATTTCTTGTTTTTAACTTACTAATAAGCAGACAAGTGCAGCTTAATTATGTTCATCTTTCATCTTTCATTCAATCATCTCATTATGAATTCTTCTTGGTTCCATCTTTCCTCAATTTTCACAATCACAATCTACCATGACATGAACTACAAGTTAAATAGCAACAGAAAGTCATCTTAGAATATTGGTATCTTCATCCGAACCTTTGTAACTGCTCAGGAGTTTCTCAGCAGCCATGAAAAGAGAAGGCGGCTGAGGCTTCCTCCTGCGCCTATTATGCCCATCAAGTCGTTTTCTGCAGCTCCTCTTAACCTCATCAAACTCCCCCAGTGAATGAAATCTACAATAATTGACACCATCCCATCTTACCAAACAATCTCAAACACATCAAAAATATCAAAAATAAAAGAATCCTCCTCCCCACACAAGAAAATTCATCACTTACCTGCTGCATTGCTGGCAGAATCGCTGCTGCTTTCCTCCTACCAACACAATAGGGGTTTTGGAGTGCTTTTCACAAACCCTGTGGCGCCTATGATACTCTCTACAGTTACTGAGGTCAGAATTGCATCCATCCACAGAGCACATCAGATTCTGTGATCCATTTTGCGTTCGGGTTCTTTTCGATGACCCTGACGATGATGTTTTTGAGTCTCTTGAATCCTTGCTTGTTTCTGCACCAGATTTTTCCACCAAATCAAAAGTCTCACTGAGCCTCAAATCCACAGAAGCTCCTCCATTTTTCAGCCCACACAAACCACCATTCGATTGTTCCAACCCGGGCGGATCCCACTCAAATTCTTTCCAGTCCGAGTCCATGGTGACTATCTACTTCTACACTCTGTTTATGTCCTTTCTAAGATACCCTTCAAGCCTGCAAAGCACTTCCACAAGAATCAGAACTTATACCCTTTTTTTTTATTATGACAAAGTTTCTGAATTTGGCTCAAAAACGAAAACAGGAGAAATGGAGGCTATAGAAGAAAAAATACAAAGAAAAATGAGGTCTTACGAATTGGGTTCTAAGAGGAAGCCAAGTGAATAAAAACCCGTTCACAAAATTTTAAATTGTTGCTTTGACAGACATAGAAATTGCAGGATATTGAAAGAAACCCAGAAAGAACACAAATTCGAATGTCACTTCAAGCAATTAGACCATCCAAGAGAGAAGATATAAGAAATGAATGTCAATTCAATGACTTTTGTTCTTTTCTGCGATAGTAAATAAATATCACAAAGACTTTGCAATTTAGACTTAAAAGACATGGTTTTTTTCATCTTCTTTCTTTTTTTTTCCCCCTGAAACTTACATCCCCTAGAAATTTACAGCAGCAGAGGAACCTCCAAGAAAATAGGTTGAGAAGAGCATGAATCCATTGGTCTTTCAGGGAGTGGGTAAGGACAAAGGACCTGTTGGAGAAACACGTAGGAATAACAGAGTGGCTCACCAAATCTAATTTAATGAGATGTAGAAGTGAAGAAAAAGGCAGAAACAGCATCAATAGGGAGAGACTTAACTTTACTGAACAACAAATGGAGAAGCACAGCGAGATCTGTGCTTTTTTTTTTCTTCTCTCTGTAATTTTTCTTCCTTGTAAGTCGTTCCTGGGTCTACTTTTAATTTTCTTGTTTTTATTTTTAGTTCAAATTTTGGTTAGAGTGGGGGGGCAACTATTATTTAATAACTACTGGAACATATACAAAATAGTAGTGGACAAATGGTAGAGAAAGAGACTGCAGCGTTGGACCATGGACCATTGTATGCCTTTAAGTTCTAACTTTCCAATCAATAAAAAATGAGCTAAGCCGACATATTAATATTTTTCGTATGCAACTCTCAAACATGAAAAGGTGTATAAAAAAAATAAATACACTTTTAGTGTCTATTTTGATGGGAGTTATAACTTCATCTTTTTAAGTTAAATAATATTATTTTTATCTTTTTTTAAGGTTGTAATTATTTTTTTATTTAGTTTTCATTAAAAAAAAAAAAGATGAAACCTGCTCAATAAACACCTATTTAATTGAGGTGACTTTTATTTGATACATGTTTTATTTATGTGATTATAATTTGAATAAAAAAAGTTAAAAGAATAATAACATTAGTTACATTTTGAGTTACCATTATAAACTTTATTAAGAGATTTTTTTTTTAACTCTTTTCATTATGATAATGAACATATAAGTAAAATACATACTACATAGATACCGAGTCAATTAAATTAGCATCCATTCAACAAATTTTATTTTTTTTCCAAAAACATTATTGAATTAAAGAAGTTAATTGTAACTTTGAAAAAATTAAAAGATAATATTGTTCAAATTAAAAATAAGTGATAAAATTATAATTTTTAATAAAATTGAAGGATTAAAAATATATTTAAATTTATAAAAAAAAAATCCACATACTTATACATTTCTATTATTCTCATATTGTAATCTTTATTTATCATATCCTTAAAAAAAATCATAAAAAACATATTTTTGTAAAAATGAAATCCATAATGCTTGGAGTTTGAGGGATGAAATTAAATTGTATGATTCGTTAATATATATGTTGATATAAATTGCTTGTCTTTTAAAACTCGCCTGAGAAAATGTGCGAATGGGTCTCACACACTGGTAGCTAATAAAAAAAAAAGTCAATAAAAAATAGTAATTAAGAAAAAGTACAACAAGGAAAAGGAGATGACTACTAAGCTGCCAGGCTTTTCTGTTTCGCAAGGAAGGAATTGGCTATGATTGGTGTGCAAAGTTATGGTCCGAACAGATTTAACCGAAATTATTGAACTTTGTTTTAGCGTATGTTCCCGCCTTCAATAAATATCTTGTTGACGTGGGTGATGAGTTTTTTTTATGTATATATTTTAAAGATGTTTGATATATAATTTATCAAAAAAAATTATTATGATAAATTATTTCAAGTAACTTATAATTTATAAATTGAAATTTTTTATTTTTTTTAATTTATCCTTTTTTATGATTAATTGATAGTTTGTCTCCTACATCTTTAAGATATTATATATAGCAATATTTTTTTAATATTATAATATTTTAGTAGTTATTTTTTTCATAAAAGTAAAAAGGATTAAAAAAAAGACACTTACATTATATCTCCGTTAATTCAATATAAATAAATAAGTAAATTAATATATGATATTATAAAATATAGTTAATTAAATTTTAAATAATTATATTCATATTTTGAATATATTAATTACATCAATATAATTTAACCTCAAAATAAATATAAATTAATCTATTTCTTATATCTATTTATATTAACATGTGATTTTATGTCATTTTACATTTATAAGCTAATTTATCAGTTAATTTTACTAAATACTTCTAATACAATTAATCAGTTTATTAGATAATAGCTAGTTTAGTAACTATCAACTGTTAGCCCTAAGGTTGAGCATGATAAGTTTTGATTATGATAAATAAGTGTTACAATAACATAGTATGTTCTAATATGATAATGTGTTATATTTTATATAAATATTTATAAACATACTATACTATGATTAATAAATATATGATATGAGTATAACGCATGTTTTTGTAATTATTTGTTTTATTTTACATATTATGAATTATGCATATCGATATCCTTAAATATTAGATTGTATTAACTATATGACTTCCAAAAATCATGTACATTATAGTATTGTCCAAAGAAAAAAAAAGTGAGTATTGGAGTCAACAAATGAAAGATTTTGTTTTGCTCGACTAAAGATAGAACAAAGAAGGAAAGAAAGAAAGAATAGTTGTTCTAAATATTGAAGAATTGAGGTATTAAAGTTTTGGAAGTTTAGAAGCATCAACAAAGCCCAAGGACTTTAATATGTATAGTTGTCTTTTAGGCTTATAATTTATAGTAAAATAGAGTTTTTCATGATATGAAACTCAAACATATTTTAAAAAATTTTAGCTAGTTCAAAATGTTTTAAAAGATAGCTCACAATTATGTTTTTATAAGATAGTCTTAATGAGACTTTAAAAACAAATAAAATATGAATTTTGATCTTTAGTTATTTTTTTATCATTTCTAACAAAATATTTATAATTTAATTGTGAAATTTATTTCATATAAAAATATACTTAGAGAGCTTTCCATGGACAAGAAATTGGCAAAAATGATTAAGATACAAAAAAATTATGATATTTTCAATTTGAATCAGCTTTTCATAGTAAAGTCTTTCTAACATTTACTCATTATTTTTATAATATTTTAAAAACTATTTATGATATAAGCACAAAATTAGTTCCATTTGAAAGTAAACTTAAATAAATTTCCAACAATATATTGTTTGCTTAAAATAGGGATTTGAAATGAAGAAGTTATAATCTTTTAAAGTCAAGTATCCAATTCTATCTTCATGTATTGATTCATGCCCTTTAAACTTTGCCTGAAAGCACTTCAATTTTAACAAATCATTTTGTGTTGTTTGCTCTCTGGTTTGAATTATAAAGGTTAATTTTCATCTAAAAGTGTCTCAAATAACTACAAAAAATTACAAGCTTCTTATATGAGTTAAGAATCATCAAATACAATAAATAAAAAGTCTAAGTTTTATCATTTATAATTTATTACTTTCTTTTATCAAAAATAATATTTGAGCTATTTATTGTAAAATTTTTCTATTTTAAGTATTTCGTTTGTTTAATTTGCTATTTGAGAGAGTTTTTGCAAATTATTTATCATCTAAATCTTCTTGTGGGTGGTAAAGAGTGAAATATCCCTTTGAAAAATACTTTGAAAATGAGGTATCCCTTAAAAATTCTTTGTGAGAATGAAATATTCTTTATAAAGAGTAATTTGCTCAAAGAGAAGCAATATATTGTTAGGCTTATTCAAATGCTGGTTGAAACTTAACAAGGATACTAGAGAGTAGTTCGAACTTACAAAGCTTGAAAAGTGGATACACATATCTTAGAGCAAGTTTTTAAAAGGAACTATTATAAATATTGATTTTGATTTCTCTTTCTTTATTTTCTTTATATTCTAACAATTTATATTATGTTTATTATTTTACTTTTATTGATATTGATCAATTAAGGTTATGATCTTTAAATTGCTTTAAAATATTATTAAAATTGTTAGTCTACTGATTTCATAATATTAAACATTTGAAAAATAGATATGCTTTATTTTTGTTAATAAAAATTATTGATCACATTGCGTTCCTATGTTTATGTCACTATTTAAATGCTCGAATGGTTGAAATATTGATATCCATCTATGTATGTGTTTATTGATACTTTACTTATGAATAATTGAATGAATTATTTTGCACGAATATTTTGATTTGTTATATTTTGAGTATAAATATCATCATCAATTTATCTTGAATTGAATTAAACTTATCCAATAACTTGCAAAAATCAAAAATCTTTTAAAGATAATTTTAAAAATTACGAAGATTTTAAAAACACTTCATTTACCATTTCTTGAATGTAAGTTGTCTTACTCTATACCAATTAATAATTAGTTTATTAACTAATTCGTCAAATAGTAATAACTAGCTTATCAATTAATCACACCGAACAAATTCTTAATCTTTAAAAAAAGAAGTTGAGAAAAGAGTATAATATATTCACCCATACTATATAGTCCGGCTAAGGGATGTCAATTCCTTTTTGAGACAAAAATATGCAGATTCCTCACTTTCATGTTTCAAAACTACCTTC
>JANHAO010011125.1:0-17192 GCA_026873985.1 Saraca asoca | reverse complement strand
AGCAGTACCAAGAACAAAACTAACAAAACTAAGGTAAAAGTTAGACAAAAATCACAAACTAATAACTATTTAAGAGGTGATATTTGTCATTTTTATAGGTACATTTTTCACTTATCAAAAGGCATGTGCAGATCCAGTTTGAAGAGAGAGCCTTTATTATTTTTTCAATATTTTTTTTCCTTCCTTTCATTGAAGCAATGGAAAACTATTTTTTTTTCTTTTCTTTTCCTTTCCTTTCCTTTCTCTTTTTTTCCTTTCTTTTCCTTTCAATGAAGCAAGGTGTAAAAGTAGACATTAACCCCAAAAACTTATGATATTAGAAAAGAGATCCAGGACATGACATCAATATATAAATGATAATTTGCATTAGCACTGATTCACATGCTTATGCCTTCTGGCATTTTGAAATAAATTGAAAGAAATATGCATCAACACTTCAACTAGGTCATTTTGAGATAAGATTTAGTGCATTTAAATATAGTCTTAATGTTAGCCTTGCTCTCATGTCTTCTTTAGTTTTGATGTTGAAAAATAATTTTATTTGATGTCATGATCTAACCATATGCCTTTAAGTGTTTGTTCATTTGGTAGACTTAAAGTTAATCAAGTAACATTCAAAATATCAAGAGATCTAACTTATTCTTAGGATTTATTGATTTTTCTTAGATCTTTTGTAAGTGTATTCTAATTAGTTTTGATCCAAATAATTTTCTAAAAATATCTAAACCGAGGTAGAAATAAATCAAATGAAATGAGCTTAAAATAAATATTTTCTAACTATGTTTTCAATGCATTCTCACAAGTTAAATTTTTATAAAAATTATTTTTACTATATAAATTGATTCATGAATCGATTTATACAAGAAATCTTGTAGAATGTACTCGAATTAATTCATAAATCGATTCATGAAGAAAAAATTTTGAAAATGGTTTTAGCAAAACATTAGAAAATATTCTGAATCGATTAGGTAATCAATTCACAATCTTTTCACACCAAAGGCTAAATTGATTCATGCATCAATTTAGTGAAAAAGTTCTTGATGATCTTCATAAGTGAATTGATTCACAAATCGATTCATTAATTAGTAACTACTCCAAATTGATTCACAAATCGATTCAAGCTTGAAAAGTTAGTTGTTTTTCAAAAGTAGATTATAACAACCATAAATAGCCTTCACCTCATTTCAACACAATAGAGTTTTCAGTTTTCTCACATTTTTAGAGCACAAAAATAGAGAGAGTTTCTGAGCTTCATTTAATCTAAATTCTACCTTTTCAATTCATATTTAATTTATGATCTTGGATCAAATCTATGAAGAATACAACTGGTTGATTGAGATTTTCATCTCTGTTGTTGGTATTGTATACCTAACTTCTATTTCTTGATTTGAATTTTGCAATTTCTAGGTTGATAAAAATTGGTGATGCAAGGAAGAATTTTATCTTCCCTTGCACCTTCATTAGTTGTAAGGTTAATTACAATTAACCTGAAGGTGTAGTGTCATTGTATCATAGGTTTTATAAGAGCCCAGTGTAAATCTTATTGTATAAACTGACTATTTAGGACCCTAGTTAAAATCATATTATAGTTAATAAAAGAGGTCATCCAGTTGAGGATTAATCTAGTGGATGTAGACTTAAACTACAATTTCAGTTAAGTTAAACACTTTAAAATTTTGGTGTTCTTGTTTATTATTTTCTGCATTTTACTTTATGATATTTTGCTACACTACATTTCTAAAATATGATATTTTAATTCATTGCATCTTTGAATTCATTACAATTTTGTTAATTGCTAGACTATTTAATTTGATCAATTGGTAATTGATTTCCTAATAATATCAATGACTCCAATATTATCTTTATCTTCTAATAGAATTTTATTGAAAAACCTTGTGAAATAAGAATCCAATCTTCAAGTCAAAAGAGTATTTTTACAAATGTAAATAGGGCAAGATCTTGTAAATTTTAGGACCCTTAGTTGGTATCAGAGCTTTAGCTTTTGATACTTTTTATTTTTTAAAGAGAATGGATTTTAGCTTCATATTGTTGCATGAATGTCCTCCTTTGAACAACCACTTGGTTTTAATGGACATCACTATACCTATTGGAAACAGACATTTAGAGACTTCATTGAAGCCATTGATATATACATGTGGGAAATTATAGAGGATGATTATAATCTACCACAAACACTGATAAATGGAGTTGTAAAACCTAAGCCTAAGTCTTTATGGATAGAAGAGGAAAGAAAGAAGCACCTTCTTATCTCTAAAGTTAAATGAATTATTTATAACACACTTTCCCATAATGAATATGAAAGGATTTCTAATTGCACTTCTACTAAACAGATTTAGAACACTTTAAAAGTAGCACATGTAGGCATAACTCAGGTTAAAACATCTAAAGTGCATGTGTTAGTGTCTAAATATGAAATGTTTAAGATAGAAGAGGGTGAATCAATTAGAGATCTCGTTCAAAGATTCACTACTATAACTAACCATTTGATGTTGCTTAGAAGAACTTTTGACAATGTAGACTTGTCCATAAAATCCTAAGATCTCTTACAGAAGAATGGTAGCCAAAAGTTACAACCATAAAGGAATCACTATAGATAAGGATGCAATAATTCAGGAGCTCTATGGGAATCTAGAAGAGCATGAATTAGAGTTGAAGAGATATAGGAAAAATGACGATGACAAAAGGAAGAAAAATCTAGCACTCAAGGTTGCAAAATCATTTGAAAATAATGATGAGAAATCTGATACTAATGAAGAAGCTAATGAGAAAGACCAAATGGCACTTTGAAGCAAAAAGTTACAGAAACTCCTAAGAGAAAAGAGGAATAAGGAAAAGAGGAAACCTATTCCACAAAGGAGAAATCAAAACACAAATGAGCAAGAGAGTTTCTTATATACTTCTACATGCTTTGAATGCAAAAATTGGGACACTGTAAACCAGATTGTCCAATATGCCTGAAGTGATAGCTTGAGAATGAGAGAAAGAAAAGAAAATTGACTTTCAAGAAAGGTAATCTAACAATTTGGGATGATGAACAAGTTGAATTTGGAGATGGAGAAGAAGAAATTAAGGAAGAGGCCCTCCTCTGCCTTATAACCAAAATTGATGATGAAAATGAGGTATTAAGAAATCAATCCTTCTTTTGCTCTAGAGATGAGCTTAATTCTATTGATGACTATTCTAGTGATTATGAATCTAACTTTGCTGATGATGATGAAACTGATGATTTGTATGAAGAGTTATATGATATTTTAAAAAAGACTAAGAAAGATTTAAAACATGCTAGAGTAGAAAAAGAAGACTTAATTGAGAAAATCAAGTTGATTGAAAAAGAGAACTATGATTTGAACCCCTTGGCTGCAAAAATTTTGAATGAAAATAAAGTTTGTGATCAATGTGACATTTATAGATCTAACATAGACACAATGACCAAGGTTTTATAAAGATTTACAAATAGTAAAATGAAATTAAATGATATGCTGCAAAATCAAACTAGTTTTTAAAACAAATCTAGTTTGGGATATAGATAGGAAACCAAGAGGAAATCAAAGAAAAGTTTTAAAATTGTCAAGTCTAATAGAAAATTCAGTTATATTATGTGCTTTTATTGCAATCAAAAGGGACATTATATTAAGCATTGTCCTTATAGAAATGGTACATTTGAAACTAGTTTGGATGCCAAAAACACTTATGCAAGACTTTCTAGGTTCCACAAATGCAAGTGTAATTGTTAATTTGCAGGTCTATGGGAGACACAAAAGCAATCTATGGTTCTTGGATAGTGGCTGTTTATGCCATATGATAGGAAACAAGGACAAATTTATTTCTCTTACACAAATAACAAAAGGTAAAGTGACTTTTGGTAATGATGCTAAAGGTAAAGTGAAAGGTATTGGTAAGGTTGGAAAATTGCCAAATTGTTACATTGATGATGTGTTGTTTGTGGAAGGTCTTGGGCATAACCTGCTTAGTATTAGCTAGTTTTGTGATAAGGGAAACCAAGTAATCTTCAATTCAAATAAATGTTTAGTTATAAACAGCAATGACAAATAGGTTAAGCTAGTAGGTAGTAGGATTAACAATATCTACATGATAAATCTTGACTCAGAAACTTGGATTCCACTTGTCTGGTTAGCATTAACGATGATGCATGGATTTGACATAAGAAACTTGTGTACACCAGCATGGATATCATTGGAAAATTTTCTAAAAAGGATATAGTGCTAGGATTGCTAAAATTGAATTACACCAAAGACAAAAATGTGATGCATGCCAGAAAGGGAAGTAAGTAAAGTCCTCATTTAAAATAAAAAACATTGTTTCAACTACAAAACCTCTGGATTTACTTCATATGGACTTGATTGGTCCATCTAGAATCAAAAGTCATGGAGGAAACCTCTATGTCTTTGTGATTGTAGATGACTATTCAAGTTTTACATGGACTCTATTTTTATCCCATAAAAGTCACAAATTTGAAGCCATTAAAACATTGGCAAATGTGATTCAAGACCAGAAAGGGTATTCCATTTTAAATATTAGAAATGATCATGGAAAAAAATTTGAAAATAAGGACTTCAATAGTTTTTGTGAGGCTAATAGTATAAACCATAGCTTCTCAGCACCTAGAATCCCTCAACAAAATGGTGTTGTTGAGAAAAAAATAGATACTTGGAAGAGATGGCTAGAATTACATTGACTGAAAGCCCCCTTCCAAAATCTTTTTGGGCTAATATAGTAAGCACTGCATGCTATGTAATAAATAAAGTTCTAATTAGATTTATTTTAAACAAAACCCTCTGTGAACCCTATCATGGAAGGAAGCCAAATATATCACATCTTCATATATTTGGTTGTAAATGCTTTGTTCACAACAATGGCAAAGATAATTTAGATAAGTTTGATATTAAATCCGATGAAGGAATTTTTATTAGATATTCTTCATCTAGCAAATTCTTTCATATCTTTAACAAAAAGACTTTGAAGATTGAAAAATCTATACATGTTGCCTTTGATGAAACTTCCTTAAGTGTTGACAGATTTATATAGGAAGACAATGAGTAGGAAAATCCATTATTTTCTGACTCAAATTTAAACCAACAAGAAGATCAATCAGAGAAAATAAATGTAGATAAAAAAGAGGATGACATTGTTGAATTGGAAATCTCAGACCCTTGCATACCAAAACAATGGAAGTTTATCCAAATCCATCCAAGGGATCAAATCATTAGAGAAACATCACAATGGGTAACACATAGCAATTTAAAGAATTTTGGCAATCACTCAACATTTATGTCTTAATTTAAACCTAAAAACATTAATGAAGCTTTAATAAATGAAAATTGGGTTTTGGCAATGTATGAAAAGTTAAATCAGTTTTTAAAAAATCAAGTTTGGACTCTTATACCAAAATTAAATGATCATACTATTATAGGAACACACTGGGTTTTTAGGAACAAACTAGATGAAAAAGAACAAACTAGATGAAAATGGAGTGATCATTAGAAATAAAGCCTGTTTAGTTGCAAAAGGTTATAAGCAAGAGGAAGGCATTGATTATGATGAAACCTTTGCACTAGTAGCTAGATTAAAAGCCATAAGGATGTTATTGGCATACTCTTATTCAAGAAATTTTAAACTTTATCAAATGGATGTAAAAAGTACATTTTTGAATGGTTACATTTAAGCAACCTCCTGGTTTTGAGGATCACCTCTATCTAAATTATGTTTATAAGCCTAAAAAAGCCTTATATGATTTTAAATAGTCTTTTAAAGCTTCGTATGATAGATTAAGTAAGTTTTTTATTCAAAAAGGCTTTAGAAGAGGTAAAGTTGACACAACACTTTTCATAAAAGATAAAGAAAAAGATATTTTACTTGTTCAAGTATATGCTGATGACATTATCTTTGGTTCTATTAATGATTTCTTGTGTGGAGAATTTTCAAAGTTAATGCAAAGTAAGTTCGAAATGTCTATGATGGGAGAGTTAACATTCTTTCTTGAACTACAAATTAAGCAATGTACAAATGGAACATTCCTAAGTCAAACAAAGTACACAGTGGAATTGCTTAAAAGATTCAAGTTTGATAACTATAAATCTATTGGAACTCCTATGAGTCCAACTCTTAAGCTATATTCTAATGTAAAAGGTAAATTTGTTAATCCTACTTTATTTAGAGGTATGATAGGAAGCCTACTCTATTTGACTACAAGCAAACCTGATATCATGCTTAATGTCTGTCTCTATACTAGATATCAAACATAGTCAAAAGAATCACATTTTTTTAGCCGTGAAAAGGATTTTTTGATATTTCTTAAGGACAAAACACCTAGGATTATGGTATCCTAAATCTAATTCTTGTAGTCTTCTAGGTTATTCAAATGCAGATTAGGAGGCAGTAGGACTGATAGAAAGAGCATTAATGAAGCATGCCAATTCATCAGTCACTCTCTAGTCTTTTAGTCCTATAGAAAGAAAAATAGTGTTGCACTTTCAACTGTTGAAGCAAAATACATAGCAGCTAGGAGTTATTGTGCTCAAATCCTATGGATAAAGCAACAATTATCAAACTATGGCTTGAAATTTGACAAAATTCCTATATTGTGTGACAACATTAGTGCTATCAACCTAACTAAGAATCCTATCATGCATTCTAAAATAAAACACATTCAAATTAGACATTATTTTATTAGGGATCATGTTTAAAGAGGTGGCATCTTTATTGAATTTGTACAAACTAAATTTCAACTAGCTGGTATTTTTACAAAACCTTTCGATGAAAAATGGTTTGTGTTTAGAATCGATTCAGTCTTGTCTACATTGATTCGATCCAGATCAAATCAATTCATCAATCGATTCAGCAAGTTTTTCAAACTTTTGGTACTTGTTCCAAAATTTCTAAAATTATTATTTAAACTCCCCAAATCAATTCCAGAATTGATTCAAGACTTGAAACATGCAAAAATAAAATGATTCATATAGTAAGTCTAACATTAAGTAGAATCATTACTTTAGGGGGAGATTAATATCATAATTGAGCTAAGAACTATCTTTTAAATCCTTTTACCCCTATTTTATGATTTGATATTTTAGACTTTTTTATTTCATCTTAATGAGGCATTATTGCTTTTTGATGTGCTAAAAGCAGGAGAAATAAGATTTTAGATAAGATCTCAAAGGAAGAAGGATGGGATTTTAGATATAAGGAAAATAGATAAAAACTTAAGGGGGAGTAAAGTGAACTTAAAGCCCTCATTTAAAATTTTCATTGTATGCATACTTTGATGTTTATTTAAAATTGTTTGTCACCATAAAAAAGGGGAGATTGTTTGCCTTGCTATCATATCTTCTTCAGTTTTGATGTTAAAAAATAATTTTAAATGAGATTTTAGATAAGATCTCAATTTTAAATTGTTGAAAAATAATTTTAAACAATTTTAAATGGGGGACAAATAAGATTTTAGATAAGATCTCAAAGGAAGAAGAATGGGATTTTAGATATAAGGAACATAGATAAAAACTTAAGGGGGAGTAAAGTAAACTTAAATCCTCGTTTAAAATTTTCATTGTATGCATACTTTGATGTTTATTTAAAACTGTTTGTCACCATCAAAAAGTTGCCTTACTATCATATCTTCTTCAGTTTTGATGTTGAAAAATAATTTTATTTAATGTCACGATCTAACTATATGCCTTTAAGTGTTTGTTCATTTTGCAAACTTAAAGTTGATCAAGTGATATTCAAGATATCAAGAGATCCAACCTAGTCTTAGGGTTATTGATTTTTCTAGGATCTTTTATAAGTGTATTCTAATTAGTTTTATTCCAAATAATTTTCTAAAAATAGCTAAACTGAGGCAGAAATAAATTAAATAAAATGAGTTTAAAATAAATATTTCCTAACTATGTTTTCAATACATTCTCACAAGTTGAATTTTTATAAAAATTATTTCTTACTATGTGAATCAATTCATACAAGAAATCTTGTGGAATGTATTCATATATCAATTCATGAAGAAAAGTTTGTGAAAATGCTTTTATCGAAACATTAGAAAATATTCTAAATTAATTAGGTAATTAATTCACAATCTTTTTACAATAAAGGCTAAATTGATTCATGCATCAACTCGATGAAGAAGTTCTTGATGATCTTTATAAATGAATCAATTCACAAATTGATTCATTAGTTATTAATCACTCCAAATCAATTTAAGCTCGAAAAGTTAGTTATTTTTCAAAAGGTAGTTATAGTAGTTATAAATAGCCTTCACCTCATTTCAACATAATAGAGTTTTTAGTTTTCTTACATTTTCAGAGCTTGAAAATAGAGAGAGTTTCTGAGCTTCATTTGATCAAAATTCTACCTCTTCAATTCTCATTTGATTTATGATCTTGGATCAAATCTATGAAGAATACAATTGGTTAATTGATATTTTCATCTCAATTTTTGGTATTGTGTACCTAAGTTCTATTTCTTGATTTGAATTTCGCAATTTCTAGGTTGATAGAAATTGGAGATACAAGGAAGAGGTTGATCTTTCCTTACATTTTCATTAGTTGTAAGGATGATTACAATTAAGTTGAAGGTGTAATGTCATTGTATCCATAGGTTTTACAAGATCCCAATGTAAATCTTGTTGTATAAACTAGTTGTTTAGGAGCCCAGTTAAAATCCTATTGTAGTTAATAAAAGAGGTTATCTGGTTGAGGATTGATCTTATGGATGTAAACTTAAACTGTGGTTTTAGTCTAAGTTAAATCACTTTAAAATTCTGGTGTTCTTGTTTATTATTTTTTGCATTTTACTTTGTGGTATTCTACTGCACTGCATTTTTGAATTTTGATATGTTGGTTCATTGCATCTTTGAATTCACTGTAATTCTGTTAACTACTAAATTGTTTAATTTGATTAATTGATAATTGATTTCCTAATAATATCAATGACTCGAATATTGTCTTTGTCTTCCAATAGAATTTTATTAAAAACCTTGTGAAACAAGAATCCAATCTCCAAGTCAAAAGAATATTTTTACAAATGTAAATAGGAGAAGATCTTATAACTTTTGGGACCCTCACTTTACACATTAAAATATATCTTTATAGTAAATTAGTTTGAAGAAAGGAGAAAGCTACTTCTACATATGCTATACTTGAGTACTTTGCACCATAATATGCAAAAGTAGAAAAAATCTTCTAAACCATGCTATGTCTTAAACTACACTGTACCCTTTTGGTAGTGTCTTAAGCCGTACTCTACCCTTATAATGAGACCAAAAATCATTAGGAAAGAAATGAAAAACAATCTTAGAGATAGCTATAATAAAAACAAGCTAACAATGTTGATCAATGTTCAAAGTGGATAAGCATATAAAACAATGATCTGTCATGCAGAGCTAACAGTCTCTTATACATGTTTCATTTGAATACAAACACATTGTTTTATTAATTAAAGATGAACCAAATTTCATCTTTCTTGATCTTTTTTTATTCACTTTCTCACAACTTGATTCATAATAATAACCTGAACAAATATAAAAGCAACTTGTAGGGTGTGTGTATCAAGTTCTTTAGAACCTTTGGACATATCTAGTTAGCATCTCATGTAACACCTGAAAAAAAATAATAAAAATAAGGAAAGGACTAAAGTGAAATCTTCATAAGGACTAAATTGAAAATTTTCTTTTTAGGGGGAGGGGGCCTTTGTAAAAGGCTGTGCAAAGTTGTGGGGCTAAATCATAATTTTCCCCATTTGTTTCTTTTATAAATTTTTCCTTAGCTGACTTTTCTCTATTTGGTCTCTCTCTCTCTCTCTCTTTTCCCGGCTTCGCCTTCTCTTATTATCTGGTTTTCTCTAGAATTTTCTGGAGATGTGTCGTGCCAAGGTCCGTTCAGCCAGTTTTCGATTTGACTGTCCCTCTCTGGCAAGCTGGGAAGTCTGATGACCTCCTTGGCTTTTTCTTTGGATAACATCTCTGCTTCTGCTTGTCCCTCATCAATCAAGCTTTCCTATCAGCCATTGTCATCCCACCAACGGGTCGCCTTCGTCTTTCCTCCTTTCTTTTCTAGTAGCTTCTCTTTTCCTTGGAGTAGCTTATGGCAGTCAGTAGCTCTTTCTTCCCCTGATGGAGTTGGTTTGGCCGGCCCTTCCTTTTTGCTTGTCGATAAAGCTTCGACCACCAGTGACATTTCCACACGGTCGGTGAGCTCCTTCTGGCAATCCTCCAAGCATTAGAACCAAAGTAGATGGTGGGGGCTTCCTTTCCCATTTTGGAGTAAATGTTTAGCCAGAGCTGGTTCTAGGGCCATCAGCGGTACTCTGGCCAGCGGCATGCTACCTACTAGTGTAGTAGGACGTGGTGAGCATTTCTAGAACATTAGATTTATTCCGTAGTGATTCTCTAATTAGATGTCAAGAAAATTGTATAAAAACCAAAAAATGCAAAGTTAATAAAATTGGAAAATTCGATTGTTATTTTGCTTCAGATGCATTCCTAGTAAAATATAAAGTGCGTGGATGTTCAAATTCTAAGGTTTCAGCAAAAATCCTTAGTAGCCAGTTGGATACCTTTGAAGGTGAGTGAACATTCCCCTCCTCACTTAAGAATCCCATGTAAAATTATAGTATAACTTTATTATATGGAATAATATAAACTCTTTTTAAATAATGGCATTTCCATCAATATTAATGTGAATTCAAAATTATATTATATATGTTGTATGTGTACTAGAAATGGCTTGCTATGCTAAAATTTCATATTACTATTTTACTTTATATTATTGAAATTGATAACATTACTTTTCTACTTGATTGAATATGAAAATGTATTAACTAATTTGTGTATGTTTTAATAAATGTTGCTTACCCAATTGATGGATTTTCTACCATATAATGTGTTTTTAAATGCTAACTGGATGTACTACAAACATTATGAGATTGTCTAGATAACCCTTAGAATATGTGTATCACCCAGGCAGGAGAGGATAAGGTGGGAAATGTTGGGGTATGTACTCCAGTGCACTTGGGGATATGAAATCACTCGGGTAGGAGTGGATAAGGTGGGAAAAAGGGATTGTTCATGAGCATTCAACAGACGTGTTGGATGGCTTGTGACGATGAGTATACTTATATTCTAATGATTACCTCTTGGAATATATTCTTGTGGAAATTCACTTGTATGATTTACTATAATGAGATTTAAAGAAATTTTAGAAAGTTATTAGTTTTCTCCCTTATTTACTACTATGTTGTTGAATAACATGTTTTCCATTACATAATTTTCTTACTAAATTATGGCTTTTAAATGTGTACTTATATTATGATTGCAAAGTAGGCAAGCACACCTACACGGCTATATTTATACTTATTTATATTTTCAAATATGGTTTTCAAATGGGATTTTGGGTGATTCTCGGGATTGTTTGCTCAGTGGGTTTCATTGAAACTCACTCCTCTTCTTTCTGTATTTTTCAGAGATAGAAGATAACCTGGTTTCTCCTTGTCTCATCAACCACCTTTTGTAGAGATTGAAAGGTATAAAATGGTAAAATGGTTTGATAGTTGGATAGGAAAGCATTTTATACCTAGTCTGGGCCACTGAATAAAAATATACATATTATGTGACATGGTATAGGTTCTGATGAGCATGTAGCCCTTGATGTTTTTTGTGAGGGCCTTATGGCTAGGTGTCCGAAAAACATAGGGAACCCTACCAAATTTTTGATAGAAATAATAGTATTTATACTTGTATGTTAAAGTAAATTATATGCATTGGTGTTATATGTGCATTGTCAGGCTTGTAGTAGGTTTTCCCATGGGTGACCTGTTATACTGGTCACATGCCTGGGATTGGGTCGTGACATCTCATATTGCTATATAATGGTAAAACTAGCTGGTTAGAGACTAAACTTTCAATAGACAACTTTAGCCAACTAGTAATTCAAGCAACTTCAATATTATCAAATATATCAATCTTAAAAAGTTTCAATATATAGGCATTTTTTTGGTTAAGAGCCATGCCAATGCCATCATTGATTAGATACTCTTTCAGTATTATGGTTCTAAAGAGAATCATGAACTAACAAACATTATTAGTCCAAAGAAAAACATGGTCAAATACATTGTATCAGTCTTAAGCTAGAAATGCTAGGGAGGATATCTGGCTTAGTTTCTACTTTTTCTTAATCATATGCACTTTATGTAAGAACCTGATCATTAATTTTGAACTTGATGTTCTTAAATTTTAACTTTTATATTTCTATTAAATAACTATTATAAAACCTCATACCATTATAATAATTAATAAATTCATCATCAAGCTTATAAAATTTTAAGCCTCTTCTTTTCAAATTTTTAATTCCTAATAGCAAAGTATCAAACATGTTAACAAAGTATCAAACATGTAATGTGCATAGTGACAAGAAAAGAACCAAAATAAAGATGATAACAAGTGTTTTGACTTTGTAATTTTTCACTACTACAACTACTAATTGCTCAAAAACTCTAGTTCGTACTTACTTCATCCCCATGAAAATTAAACTAAATCTTAATATTACAAATCCTTAATGAACATTTAAATTAAACCTAACATTAGAAATCCCTAACGTAAAACCCTAAATTGCAACAAAGTAGGATTTAAAATTTTGAAATTTACTTTTTCTCCTTGCAGGTGGCTCCGTGACTCTTTGGCGGTAGTGGTAGTAATGGTTGATCATAGATATGAAGGAGCAGCAAAGCAAGAGAGAGATAAAATGGAAATTGAAAATTATAGAAGTGAAATGTCTGTCTCATAAACAAAGTATATCTTCAGGTTATTAATGGATATAGTGATGGAATATTCCATTGCTAAACCAAATTAATGAAATAGTGCACTCCATATTAGCAATGGATCTACAAAATTCCATCAGCAAATCTGTCGCTAAATGGAAAGAAATAGCTTTTTTTATGGGTTTTTTTAAAAAAACATAATTACTGTTATATGTGAAAATCGGTTCAACTTGAATGGATTGACGGGCAGTCTGAGAGCAACAAAAGGACCAGCTCGAAGAGCATCTAGATTGCCTTACCACCAGGTCACATCGCAAAGTGACCTCATTAACTCAGGCTCATACGCGACGAAGCGAGCTTGACCTCTCCTTCCTGATGATGTGCATGACCCTAAATTGTGTGATCTGATCAACAAAGTGCAATTAGCGACATGAGGCTTGCTAGACAGAGGACCAAGTCATACCCTGCCCCAATGGATAAATAGGGCCCACCTATAGAAGATAATCTATAGTAGCCACAAAAGGAGATTTAGTCTGTATATTCTGTCTTGTACATTAAATGTTAATGTAACATACTTACTGCACATATAATTACCATTGTAACCTCCTCTCCTCTATAAACATAAGGAAGGAGCCTTCTATAAAGAGGGAGATCACTGGAATACTAGCAGAAACTCTGCTAAAATAGAAAGAGAACCTGAGTGTTGTAACTTTGTAAAAAACACCATCACAATAAAATGCTCCAGTGGACGTAGGGTCCGGTGGAATCCAGATTTGGCCGAACCACGTTAAAAATCCTGTGTCTTCTTCTCTGCTCTTCCCTTCTTCTCTATGTATTTATTATGTTGGAACCAACCAAAGGTCAGATATCCCAAAGAATCCCCCTATTGGTCAAAGTTTGGATTATTACCAAAATCCGGTGTTAACATCTTTGGCACCGTCTATGGGGATCTCACCTATTCTATTTCGTTTCTTGCCGCGATAGCCAAGGGAAGAGCCACTAGAGTTTCAAATGCACAGCCCTATCCTTTAAATGGTCATGTCTTAACAACGGACTCATCTACCACTCTTGTCATTAGGGCAACCTATAGCATTCCCCCAACCAGCTTAGTACAATTGGTTCTTGCTGCTAACGGCACTAATGGATCATAAGCCTGGCTCTAGCATCAGGAGAAACTTGAACATATGATGGGAGAGCTGGCTAAAATAGTCACAATATTAGTGCAAGCATAAGCTCAGAATGTGCAAGGGCGGGTTGAAACCACTACTCCCGAGGTTGAATGTTCCGGTGAAGCTAACCAGGGGCAGACTTCGCATTGCCATCTACATGGCTGGAATAGTGAACTAAGCCACAAGTCTCTAGCTAACGACTGGGGGGCTTGGATGTTTTGGTGGAAGACCTTCTTCAAAGGGTCAAGCATTTGGAGGAGCATCCTTAGGCTCAAAGTGATCGAGGTTGCTTTGGGGAGCAAACCCCATTCTCTAGAGAGATCATAGAGGAACCCCTCCCATGCAAGCTCAAAGTTCTAGCCATTCCACTATATGACGGAGACAGTGACTCACAACCATCTGGACCTATTTAACATCCAGATAGATCTTCAAACTTGTAGCCCCTTAGTCAGGTGTCGCGTGTTTCCTACTACTTTAGGTGAAGTTTCTCGAATGTGGTTCCAAAGCCTCCCAGCTCGCAGCATTAGCAGTTAGGAGGAATGCCAGGGAAAGTTAGTCGATCAGTACTGAGCATTGAAGAAGTAGCTCGCACCCCCGTGCCACCTCGTTACGGTCTTCCAAGGTAAATATGAAACATTAAAAGACTATATTGCTCATTTTAGGCATAAGGTCAACAATATTGAGAAGCCCTCAGACGAGGCCATCCTAACTGCCGTCTCAGTAGGACTTCGCAGGGACGGGAAGCTATTCAAGAGTTTGTACAAGTCCCTAGTTAGCAACTTGGGTGAGTTCTATAAGCAGGTCGTGAAGCAAATTAGATGGGACGAGACTTTCAGTTCATAAAAGCTCGAGGCAAACAGCTCAGTTCAAAACAAAAAAAAGTGTAACCGTGGGAACAGGAATGACAGGCCCAAGTGCCAACTCACTAAGAAGAGCAAGGATGAGCGACCTCCACTTTCAGGTCACCATAGCACCTACAACATCCTATCATATGCTTAGGATAAGATATTTGCAATGGAAAGGGACAAAGAGGATTTCGGAAAGCCTCCACCCTTGAAGACTCCCAGCAAGTCCAGACTCAACCAAGGAAAGTTCTGTGCATACCACAATGAGTTCAGGCATGTCACCTCGGAGTGTCGGGAGCTGAGAGATGCTATTGAAGATCTCATCAAAAGGGGTCATTTGCATGACTACATTGTGCAGCCTTTCAGGCAGTGGCTTGGGCCATCTCGGCACGATCCCAAGCAAGAGTAGTCTCCTACTATCAGGATGATCTTTTAAACTCTTATACTCTTTTGTAAATTATGTAGACATTTTAAATACGACTACTGATTTTTTATTTTCCTTTGAACAGGTGATCTGCCTAACAGCCACCTTCTTTATTTGGGCACAAGATCACCCTGATCACAAGATCGGTCACCTTTTATTTAGGCACAAGATTGCCCCAGCCACAAGATTGATCACCTTTTACTTAGGCACAAGATCGCCTACCTTTTATTTAGGCACAAGATTACCCCAGCCACAAGATTGATCACCTTTTACTTAGGCACAAGATCGCCTTGGCCACAAAATTGGCCACCTTCTTTATTTGGGCACAAGATTGCCTCGATCATAAGATCGATCACCTTTTATTTGGGCACAAGATCACCCTAGTCACAAGATCGGCCAGCCTCTTTATTTGGGCACAAGATCACCCTGACCACAAGATCAGTCACCTTTTATTTGGATACAAGATCACCCCGAGCACGAGTTCGCTTATCTATTTATTTCATAGCTCTCATGCAAACTATATTAATTTCATGACTCTTATACGAACTTATCCATTTGGCTAGGAGATCGGCCCGAGCACGAGATCGCTTATTTATTAATTTCATAGCTCTCATGCGAACTCAATTATGTCGCGGCTCTCATACGAACTTATCTATTTGGTCATAAGATTGGCCCAAGCACAAGATCGCTTGTCTATTTATTTCGTAGCTCTCATGCAAATTTATTTATTTGACCACGAGATCGGCCCGAGCATGAGATTGCTTACTTATTAATTTTGTAGCTCTTATGCGAACTCAATCATTTCGCAGCTTTCATGTGAACTTATCTTATTATTTTATGATTCCTATACTAATTTGTCTATTTATTTGGCCACAGAATCAGCCTGAGCATGAAATCACTCTAACCCTTAACTCATGTTGTCTTTCAGTTATGCATAGGTGCATAGATCGATCAACCCAAAAATGCTTATATTAGAAATCAAAAACAACAAAGAGAAATTACAGAAAGAAACTGAAGCTTTATTCATTAAAAAACCTCAACAAGGTAGATGTACATCAGAAAGCTCTGAATACAGGCTAATCAGAATACAAAAGCGAAAACCTATGACTAAGAAAAGGGACCAGCCATGAAGGGCCATACTCTAGCTGACTAGAGCCCCTGCACCACCAGGGTCTTCAAATTTCGTTCCAATGCACAATTAGCGGCTGCACTGCAGCTCTTTATTTTCTCCAGCCTCTAGCTCCCCTTCTAATTCACCAAAGAAGCAAATCCAGAAGCCCTAGAAACTTAGCTGGCCGAACAACTACCTCAAGGCAGAGCCAAGAGGATGTAGTCTGAGATCCATATGAGATCTCTCCATGTTAGCAGAGAAGCCAAGTCTTCCAAACTCTTCATTACCATTTATTACCTCAGAAAAGGTTAAGTTTGACTCAATAATAACTGCCAGACACAAGTCATAAGAAACATGGCCAAGTGCAGAAGAAATGACAGTCTCAGGAGAGGACTTGGACTGAGCAAAAATTGAAGAGTTTCAACTCCCAGCCCATAACGTGAGCTGAGAGTTAGGGGGCTTATGTTATATGTGAAAATCGGTTCGACTTGAACGGACTAACGTGCAGTCCTAGAGTAACAAAAGGACTAACTTGAATAGCATCTAGATCACCTTAACACCAGGTTGCATTATGAAGTGACCTCATCAACTTGGGCTCGTACGCGATGGAGCCAGCTTGACCTCTCCTTCCTGATGATGTGTGTGACCCCAGATTGTGCAATCTGGTCAGCAAAGTGCGATTAGCGACATGAGGCTCGCCAGACAGAGGACTGATGTGTATGTTTAATCCACAAGCGCATGACATAGCTGTAGTAGAGACTGGTGAATACGGGTCGAATCCCACAGGGATCTTTGTTCAACTTACCAGAAGATTGCAGTTTAGAATTGCCTAAATCAAATAAAAATAGCAAAGAGAGAGA
>JANHAO010011124.1:0-17181 GCA_026873985.1 Saraca asoca | reverse complement strand
TTGGGAAGTTTCCTTAGCTAAAGGGGAGTAAAATTTTTGAAATTTATCAGCCCCATGGCTGCCCCTAAGCCAAGGAAACCCAACATAACATTACTACTTTTCATACCATAATCCATTTCATATATATACATTCAATCAGACATTCAAATAGTCCTGTATGAAAACAATTCCTAACTTTTATCATGTATCTACTGTTCCTACATACATTTTGGTCTAAATTTGAATTTGTCAAATCTTATATTCCAAGTTTAATCTATAATCCTTTAACCTCTGCAATTCTCATAAATAATCATCAACTTTTCAACATACACTTAAAGGCCTACATTTAATAAATTATAATTTTTGGCCACCTTTCTATTTCCTAACATACAAAATACATTTGGGGAGTTTTGAAAATATAGATTTTATACAAAAAGAGAGCCAGAATAGTAGAATCCCACTCATCTGTCACGAGGATCTTTCTAGGAGCTACAACGCATGAGCCTATTTTTATTATTATTGACACCAAAATCCGGTCAACCGTACAGTTCTTATACCTCAAGTCACAAACTGGTTGAAAATAGAGTAGATAGAAATAGACAACAACAACAAGAAGAAGAAGAATGGGAACACATAATTTTTTAACGTAGTTCGGCTAAAGCCAATTTAGCCCTTACATCCACGGTTACTCTCTTATATTTCTAGAATTTCTGGAAGATTGATTTTGCATACAACAATGGAACCTTTCCCTAACGAACAGTACTCACTATATATGTTGGCAGAGTTTTGGCATACATTTCCAGGCTCTTTCTCTTAATACAATGGCCTATCCCCTTATTTATAGAACCAGGGGAATACGAATATAATTTAATAAATTATAAATATGTTATATCATATAATAAATGTAAAAGATATCTTGAGCTCCTGCAAGTTGGCTCCTATAGATTATTTTTAGCAGGTGGGCCCCATGAGTTGACGTTTGCTGGGGAGGTACTAGAGCTCTCCTTTGAGGTTGGGTGCTGGGAACTAGTTGAGGCAGAAAGCTGGATGAGGTAGTGAGCTAGCTGAGGATGTGACCTGAGAGGTAGCTGAGGTAGCAACTTGGGAGCTAGCTACTGTAGTGACCTGGAGCTAGTTAAGGCAGAGAGCTAGTTGAGGCTGCGACCTGAGAGGTAGCTGCTGTAGCGACCTGGAGCTAGCTGAGGCAGAGAGCTAGCTGAGGCTGCAACCTGAGAGGTAGCTGAGGTAGCGACCTGGGAGCTAGCTGCTGTAGCGACCTGGGTGACTTAGACCCTTTTAGCTACACAAGGGCTTTTGTCAGTCCATTTCACATGGTACCAGAAAATACTTATAACATAAGCCCCCCAACTCTTAGTTCACTTTACGGACTAAGAGTTAAAACTTTGCTGGCAAAAGCTCTGTATGCTATGCTATCATAGATAAGTTCCTTGTCCAATTATTAGCCATAATGTTGCTGGAGCTAGAATTGCAAGCCCCCCACTCTGGGCCTCTGTTGAGCTTGGTGTTGACTTCGAAGGACAAAAAGGCACGAACTTGAGGTTGTTTGGAAAGTGAGGGCAGGCACTCTATTTGGTTGCCTTGAGCCTCGAAGTCACGTCTAGCTATGGCATGCATTCCCATTGACAGCACTATTAGCCAAAAGCATATTTCCTCACATGCCAGGTTCTGGTGTTAACATCTTTATTGGTGTAGGTCCGCTATGTGTGAGTTTGACACTCAACCGAGACCATGTGATAGGACCATAGGTTCGCTATTGGGTAGGATCTCACTGTGAAGTGCTATGAGCCCGTCATTTAGCCTAGTTCCAAGGCATGTCTGTACGGGCATGTCATTGTTTCCAGATTGCATGGCTGCTGCGAGGACTTACTATCAACCCGAACAACCTCGTGGCTAGATGTCAAACTCCATAGGGCATTCAAAGTGTTACTCCATTTGCATTTCTTTCTGAAGAAATATGATGTTACGGCTGCCTCTTCATAAAGGCCAGCATGTTTTGCATGGTCGTACGAGTCCATTATTACTTTGCATTGGCTAGAGGTCATTAAACCTGGGTGCCGCATACCGTTGCATAAGCTCATTAGGTTTCTGCATGATCTTTTGGGTGAGCTCTGCTGCTGGTGCATATTGAAGCCAGCTTCATCTTATGGCTATATGAGCTCATCTTTAAGCTGAGGCGTTGCATGGTCGTTGCATAGGCTCAGTATGGAACCAAATTGCTACAGACCGAAGGCTTGAGTTTTGAACACCGAACAAAGATACTCGTGGTTGGCTGCAAAACCATTGCAAGGCTAGAGCTTTTAACCCTGAGTGATGCCATCCTACTTAAGCTTGTAGAGACTCGTCTGAGAGGGGAGTTCATGGTGGTGTTCGGCCATCCCATGGCCGTGAGCTTCGAGCTCCTATATGCTAAAGAAAACTCGCCATCCTAATCATTGAACTCCAAGTTACATATGGTTGTTTCATGCGAGCAAGTCACAGACTTCATGGCTTGTGTGATCTCGTCACTTTTTTCACCACATAGCCATCACGTTCACATCGAACCCCACTCTATTCAAGGTGGCTGTGAGCTCATAAATGAAGCCAAGGTGGCTGTGAGCTCATAAATGAAGCGAGCTACGATAGATCGCTGCTGCAAGCTTGGCATTATACCGAGCCAGTGCTGGCTGCGTAAGACAACTACTGCATGCAGGAAATTTTATGTCAAAGTAGACTGTAGCTGGATGCGAGCTCTTCACCTCACGAGCTGCTGCATGATGTGAAGTTCAAACTGCTACAGGGTGGCTGAGAGCTTGGTGGGCTTCGAACCGTTGCATGGCCGAGCACTTTGAGCTGCCTGGGTTCGCTATCATGCGAGTTTGACGTCAAGACATCAATGTCTGGTCGAAGAGTGTGGGCTTTGTCATCTTTCAGTTCTACTACACGAATACTGCATGAGATAGCTATGGTGCCGAAATGCTATACATGACCATGCAAAGCTCGTCATTGGAGATTCCTCATTGTGTGGCTAGAATCTTCTTATTGCATGGTAGCGAAATCGAGCTCATAGTTAAGAACTCATATTATGCGAGCTAACGAATTGCTGCTACATGAGCACCACATCAAACACGGACTGTATTGTTGCATGTGCATTCACCATTGGACCATTTTTTGGCATGCCACCATGTACGGGTTGACTACATGAGAGATTCGTGGCCGTGTAAGTTTGTGAGAGACCTTGGTTTGGTGCATGGCCGTTGAACGAGTTCAAATCAAGCCTTGCCGCATGGTTACAGCATGGACTTGATCTTCACGCTCATGTTTGGTTCAGAATGACACTGACTGTTTGGCTAAGACGTGGTTTTGTTCCTAGACCGAAGCAGGTTAGGCACATGAGCTTGATGCCAGACGCGGATGCTGCATGATCGACCGCAAGGCCACTTGTAAAGCCAAAATATCAGTTTAGAATAAGACTGTCGCTTCGACTTATAGGAGCTCGACTAGTGGGGGTCTATAGTGATGTTCTACCATCCTATAGCTATGAACTCATCTTTGGATTCGAGACTATGAAAATGCTACATTGTTTCACCACCGAATCGAGACTACATATCGGCTCACCGCACAGCCACTGTGAGCGAGTCCAGCACAATGTTCGCATCCAGGGTCAGAGTGGTGTTACTACGTAGGTTGGTCCAAGGCCCACACAATCATCATTAGTCGAATCTGGCTACATTACATGGCTACGTGAGTTCATCTTCAAATTGAGGTACTGTACGGCTGGCGTGACCTCGCCATTGGAGTTTTCTTGCTGGTTGACTTCGCGTGAGAACGCATCATCAAATTTAGTTGTTGCGCACCTGTTACGAGTTTCGACACCAAACACAAGCGCTGCATGATTGTACGGGCTTATCACGAACCGGGCCTAGGCTTGCTTCAGGCTATTACAAATTGGCTGAGCCTCATACTATGCTCATGTCGAGGACCAAGCTTGATGCTGCTACTGTCAATGGTTTGCAAGTGCAAATTTATCATTAAACATGGCTTCATTGAGTTCCAATCGAGCCTAATAGTGCTGCTAGAGCATAGCGAGATCTTCCGTATTAAGTTTGTTTTTAATTTTGTTTTTGGTCTAACTATCGAGCTTCATGGGGACTTGGGTGCGAACCTGAGGCTTTTGGCTCTAATACAAGTGACTGGTCTTAGTTGGAAGGAGGATTGTTGATGCTGTCGACGAAGTCAAACCTTATCTCTTTTTAAAGCGCCATATGACCATCATGCCTTCTTTTACAATGGACACCCAGACAATCTTTCATGCAAATTGAGTTGTGGCCTTATCATCCAGGGTTACAAGTTCAGCCATGAACATTCGTTGTCATCAGGAGGAAGCTACTCAGGTAGGTGACTCACTCATACAAGAATTCGAATTCCCTTTCTAGTTTTCGTTAAGAGCATAATGTCGCCAAGTGACCCCTTGTAAAAGGTTTGATACATTTGAATCAATTGAATCTAATGAGCCCAGCATGAGTGGAGGCCAATTATTTGTCTTGTGAGGGAGCTTCCTGCAGTTTGAGGGGCCTACGTTATTCCTGTACTTTATGCCCACTGCATAGGTAGTTTAATTATCCGTCATTGGTAACATATCTCACCCCTGTAAAAATCGAAGTCCAATAATTGTTGTATAAAGTATATAATAGGATAATTAGCCCTCGTCATAAGAAATTTGAATCAGACAGTCTTAATTAATAAATTTTCATTTAAAGGATGCGTGCTGTATTGCCAATCGATCATATCGGCTCACACAAGAATTCTGTGCGGGGTGAGCACATTACTTGAACGTGACTCACACAAGAATTCTATGCATGGCTAGCGCATTACTTGGATGTGAGATGTTTATCAAGCCCTCGACCCATGCAAGAATTCTACGTTATCAATGCATTACTTGGACGCGGGGTCATTCCACGCAAGAATTCTATGCGGGGCAAGCATATTACTTGGACGCGGCTCGCGCAAGAATTCTACGTGTGGCTAGTGCATTACTTGGATGCGAGATAATTATTTGGCCCTCCGACCTATGTAAGAATTCTATGTGCCCAGCACATTACTTGGACGCAAGGTCTTTCCATGCAAGAATTCTGTGCAGGACAAGTATATTACTTGGACATAACTCGCGCAAGAATTCTACACATGGATAGCGCATTACTTGGATGCGAGATAATTATTTAGCCCCCTACTCGTGCAAGAATTCTATGCATGGCTAGCACATTACTTGGATGCGAGGTCTGTCCATAAGGATTATGCACCATTGCATGCCTCGGATGTTTATCATTTGCAGACAAGCTCTGTGCGATCGCACTTCATTCTTCTTTCTATGCATTATTTTTACTTCAAAGGTCAAGGTCCGGTTGTTAGGGTGCAGCTTTGATTTTTGAACTATCTGGGCCCAGTTGGCTCTAGAAGCACTTGGATTATGTGGTGACTGGCTTTCACCAGCCTTGAGCGAGGCCACTCATTAAGTCAGGCCTCTAAATAGGTGATATACCCTCTAACTTAAAATGATCACTGCTAAGCAGATAGTGTGATCTTACGTTCAAGCCTGACTTTATTGTACGGCTATCATGGGTAAGCCTCTTTGATGTCCTGCCAATTGAGTTCATCACCAAACCTGGTCTTCGTACACTACCGTTGCATGAGCTCATGATCAAGTCGTCTCATTACATGGTGGGCATGGGAGCTTGTCGACATGTTCAATTTGGGCAGTGCTGCTGCCGCTATAGTTCATCTTGCATGTGTGAACTTAGTGTTAGGCTGTTAATGCATGGCGACGCAACCTTGTTTTCAAACCAAGTTACGCTGCACGGTCACTGTGCGAGGCCAGCATAGGATACAGGCTTCATATGGTGGCTTGACGAGATCGTCATCTATGTTGCATAGTTACACATGCTCGATCACGAAGAGGAATTAAGAGTCATGTCACAGTACGCTCGTGTCCAGTCATCTAGGGGTGTCGTATCTCAGCCATATGAGAATTACATGGGTTAGCTTTCTCACGGTCGTGCAAGACAGTAAGAGTGCGACCTACTTCTTGATCGCACCAAGCTATACAGATGTAAGGTCTGTTTCAGCTGTGAGACTGCATGGGTATAAGTTATGTAGATTTGTCATCAAAAAGGGGCTATTGCCGACCGCATTGCACGATTTTGGTTTGTTTCACTATCACTAAATACATGATGTTACGCATTACTATCCGTGAGTCTTTAGAGTCCAACTTCACAAGTGACTTTTGGCCCAGAATGAGGCTACCTCCGCACACTCTGATTTGTTGAATGAACTGTATGAGATCATATGAAAACATGCTATACCCCTACTCGGTGCAAGTTAATGCTGAGAGAGGCTACATGGAGACCGTGAATTCATCAACAAGAATTATTAGTTGGTGATCTCATGAAGTTGCATCATGACTTCAGCTTACTGCTTGTACATGAATTTTACTCGAAACATGATCGAGGGCAAGGCTGCTAGTTGTAGTTTTGCTGTTCACTACAGTTCGATCTTTCGCTGCATATGATTCAATGTGTTATGGGCTACTTATTGTAGTTCAAAGGTGGCATAAAGTTGCGACTTATCTAGGGACTCAGGAAATGGTGCATGGATTGCATAGGGTTCTCTTGGCTGATACATCTCTGGACGTGTGAAGGCTTGCATGGAGACTTCATGAGGTTGTTGTATGAACGTCACAGCTCAGCCTGTCTTGGCCGCTTGAATCTTTGTGCACGCAAGCTACCTCAGCTATGTGAAGCTACGTGGACATAGGTTACGTTTTGGCCATGAGACTCTGTGGAAAAGAGTCACGTGGATTCGGCTCGCTGCATACACCTCATGAGTTTGAAATGAACCTTACTTCATACGAGTCCAAAACCATCCTCAAATCGTTGAATGCCGAGAGTTTGCCAAAGACTTATGCAAGGCCGACACCATACTATGCTCACAGACACTTCGTGTGTGCATGAACCTAATGGGGATGTCTAGCCTCTAATTTTTTATTCAAGCAACACACGGCCACCACCAAAAGATATTTTGGTTACTTTACAATTTAACGATGACTCATTATCACACCCACTTGTGGAGCCAAATCTGGAACAATGCTGTCGGTATGAGCTAGTTATGGAGGTGTTCTTGCTACATGATGGCTGTCCAAGAACCATTATTGGGTCCGGTTGGTACGCGTCTACCATCGGCTTAGTGTTGAACTTGAATGCTAGCATGACTGTATGGGTTGATCATAAACTGAATCACCGTGGTTACTGCAGACGTTAATGTATGGTTGCGACATTGAGACTTTACAGTCATAGTGAGGCCACCGAACCCTGCCATTGACTCACGAAGCCAAAAAACTACACGGTTGCATACGAGACGATTGAATTGACACTACACTTCGGCTCAGCCACTGTCAGGGATCCTGGCATTGTGCTAGCATCCAAGTTCAGGATGATGCTACTACTGTTGGGAATTTTTCGTATACAAGTTTATTAATAGGACCAGGTTCATTGCATGGTCTTGCTGCTGCACGGGCCTACGAGGTTGCAGGAAGGGGGGTCATCATTAAACCTAGCTACCCCGTGACTGTATGCTTGTTATCAGGCCGAGATGCTGTAGGCTCGCTTTCAAACCAAAATTTCATGTGGTCACTGGATAAGCCTAGCCTCCTTATGACTGTAATAGCTCATTATCACACCCATGTGCAGAACTAATTTCGAAACAACACTGCCAGTGTGGGGTCATCAACACATAGCTTGAGTGCGAGGATTAAGCTGCTGCCTACTACGAGCTCATGTTGCTACATGCTGCGAGGATCGAACTACTGTAAGCGAACTTAGCGGCATTGCATGGTTAATACGAGACCAAATCGAGCCTTGCTGCATGGTGACATCGAGTCGTTGCGGGGCCAAAGTGTGAGCCTGTCAATGTACTAAACTATTTTATGGCTTCTGAACTCATTTTTCCAGAAGCAGATTAATGCCAAGAAGAAGCCCCCCACTCATGGGTTCGAAACCTTCATGGGCTATCCCCGTGGCAATCTTTGCGGCTGCAAGAGGCTTGGGAGCATAAGTACCTGTGGTCGATCCTGTGGTCACTAGTTATGATTGTCTTGGCACTAGCTTGTTGCCATTGTCAGCAGAAACCAGAGCTTGGGTGTAGCGACATTTCAAATTTAAGTCGTTGGAAGCTAAATGGTTTTGAAAGCTATTTGAATACTGTTACTACTATTATTATAGCTTCCAGTAGTGGTGATTTTCATTTTTGGTTATCATGGTTAAGCAGGAAATCAACCAGAGTGCAGATGAGGCCCTCCCTCTACCGCCAAAATGTTAACACCAAAATTCGGTCAACCATACATTGCTTGATACCTCAAGCACAAACTGGTTGAAAATGAAGTAGATAGAAATAGATAGCAAGAAGAAGAAGAAGAACAACGGGAATACATAATTTTTTAACGTGGTTCGGTTAAAGCCAGTTTGGCCCCTACGTCCATGGTTACTCTCTTATATTTCTGGAATTTCTGGAAGATTGATTTTTTCATACAACAATGGAACCTTTCCCTAATGAACAGTACTCACTATATATGTTAGTAGAGTTTTGACATACATTTTCAAGGATCTCTTTTTTAATACAATGGCCTATCCCCTTATTTATAGAACCAGGGGAATACAAATATAATTTAATAAATTATGAATATGTTACATCACAAAGTAAATGTAAAAGACATCTTGAGCTCCTGCAAGTTGGCTTCTACAAGTTATTTTCGGCAGGTAGGCCCCGTGAGTTGATGTTTGCTGGGGAGGTGCTAGAGCTCTCTTTTGAGGTTAGGTGTTGGGAGCTAGCTGAGGCAGTGAGCTAGCTAAGGATGCGACCTGAGAGGTAGCTAAGGTAGCGACCTAGGAGATAGCTGCTGTAGTGACCTGGAGCTAGTTGAGGCAGAGAGCTAGCTGAGGCACTGAGGTAGTGACCTAGGAGCTAGCTGTTGTAGCGACCTGGAGCTAGCTGAGGCTGTGACCTGAGAGGTAGCTGCTGTAGCAACCTGGAGCTAGCTGAGGCTGCGACCTGAGAGGTAACTAAGGTAGCGGCCTGGGAGCTAGCTGCTGTAGTGACTTGGATGACCTAAACCCTTTCAGCTGCACTTGGACTTTTGCCAGTCCACTTCACATGGTACCAAAAAATGCCTATAACAAGTATTGATTTTGGCCTTTGGCTGTTTGGGAAACACAACCTAGGAGACAAAAAAATAAAAATAAAAAAGATCAAAACTAACTCAAAAGGAACTTAAAATAAGAAATTAACCTTTGAAGCCAAAAATGTTACCTTCTATTCACACACTTGAAAAGTGCAAATCAAAATCCTAATTTGCTACGCAACATGCCTCATGGAGCTATTTACTTTCAAATGAGAATTCTGAAATTCATTGAAGGAAGTTTCCTTATATAGGTTCAAGATGGTGCAAGGTTGAACTCATAAGACCATATAGGGCAGTTGACCACCTTTTAAGGAGCAATCAACCAATTGGTTCACTTTCGAGAACTAAGTGCATGATCAACTAGCTATCTTTCAAGACCTGTTATATGCATTTTTTGGATGGGCTGGCAAAAGGCCCAGATGAGGGGATACCAATCCGCTGAAGGGAACCATTCCCAGCCAAAGCCCCGTTGAGCATACAAACTGAAAAGAAGACAGTCTTCAGAAGCTGGTTGATGGGAAGCTTGTAAGAGCCGAATTGCAGACTTAGCCTTTTTTGTATATAGGACTCTATGTAATAAGAAAAAAAGGGAGAACTCATTGTAAAAGAGTGCTTTGGGAGTAGAGAACTAGGGAGCTCATTAGAGAGAAACTCCTATAAAACTATGTACACAGTAAGTATTTTCCCAGCAATACAATCAACTGTGGACGTAGGGTCTAGTACCACCTCATATTTGGTTAAATCACGTTAAAAAATCTTGTGTCCTTCTTCTTCTTTCTCTGCTTTTTGCACCAGGTTGTAGTTTAGGAGTTCACCGAATCATTTCCCATTGGCTGAAGTTTAGGTCCTCTGTATGAACCAAATTTCACCGTTAACATTTTGGCACCGTCTATGGGAATCTCACCTATTCTGGTTCATTCATGTTGTAATGGCCAAGAGAAGAGCCATTAGAGCCTTAAATGCATGATGCCATACTCCAGATGGTCATGTCTCGACAACAGACTCGTCTACTGCTCCCATTGTTAGAGTAACTAGAGTAACTACTGATGTCCCTCCAACCAGTTTTCACCACTGACGGCATCGACGGACCACAAACTTGGCTCTAGTGCTAGGAGAAACTAGAGCATATGATGGGAGAACTGACTAAACCAGTCAAGTTGTTAGCATAAAGCGTGCAGAGACAAGCTGAAACCTCAACGCCTGTGAATGTTCTCCAGCAATAGCAAACCCAGCATCCGGGCTATCCGAACCAAGGTAATACCCAAGCTCATTGCTTGCAAAAGCAAATCCTGAGTCATGACGCTCGAGACAATAGAGACCAAAGCACCCAGCTAGCTCTCTGGGGTACGAGATCCGATAGTTGGAGAGCTATTTCAGAAGATGGCTCAGTTGGAGGAATGCCTCTGAACTCTAGGTGATCGAGCTCACTATTAGGAACGGTCACCACTCTCTGAGGAGATCGAAGCTCAAACTCTCCCTCTCAAGCTTAGGGTCCCTGTGATCCTGTTGTATGATGGGGATTCTAATCCATATGATCATCTGGATCCTTTCAACATTTAGATAGACTTGTAGACAACTGACCTCTTGGTCAAGTTTCGGGTGTTTTCGACCACATTGGGAGACGTGCCTCAAGCTTGGTTCAAAAGCCTCCCAGCTCGCTCAATTGGCAGTTAGGAAAACTATCAACAGAAGTTCATCAGCCAGTATCGAGCGTTGAAGATACAACTTATGCCCCCTTGCCACCTTACTATGGTCTTTCAGTGTAAGCAGGAGTCACTAAAGGATTACATTGCTAGATTCAGAATTGAAGCTAATTCGATGGAGAATCCATCTAAAGAAACCATGCTGGCCACCATCTATGTGGGACTCTGTAAAAATAGGAAACTATACAAAATCCTATATAAGTCCCCAGTTAAGGACTTCATCAAGTTCTATGAGTGGGCTGTTAAGCAGATCAAGTGGGAAGAGACCTTTAGCTCGGAAAGGTCCAATAAGAAAGACGAAAAAGTCAACTTCTCTCGCGATAAGATAAGGAGCGATGTGGATCAGGATGACCACTCCGCCAAGCGAACAACCAAGAAGTCCAAAAGGTCCAAGGATGAACGACCTTAGCACTCAGACTGTTATAAACAATATTGTATCCTATCAGATTCCCAAGATAGGACCTTCATGATAGAAAAGGACAGGGAAGATTTCAGGGTGCCCCCGCCCTCCAGAATCCCTTACAAATGGAGAAACCAGGAAGAGTTTTGTACCTATCATAATGAGACTGGTCACGACATAATGAATTGTCGAGCCCTCAGGGAGGCAATTAAGGATCTGATTAGAAAGTGGCGTCTAAGGGAGTACGTGGTACAACCCTTAAGGTAGCTGCCCCAGCCTTCTCAACGTAATGCCAACCAAGAGCCAGAGAGCTTGGTCCGAGTTGTATATTGATGTTGTATTTCAAATTTCGAGGCAAATGTAATTGTCATTTCTTTAATTCTGCCGAAAGTTATTTGCTAATTGATTTAATGTCATTCACTTTACTTTCTTTACTTCTGAGTGCTAGCAATATCTATATCTTGTACATGGTCAACATATCGCAAATCTTATTAAAGACTTCATACTTCATGCCAATTGTGATCCTTGATCCAGTTGAGGCCCCCTAGAGCTCACTCCAAAGAAGAATTGATGAACACTTAACCAGTTGAACTGTGGGCTCGCTGAGGCATGGAGACGCTCAAAACAAACTCACTTAATCAGTTAAGCTGCAGGCTCGCTGAGGCGTGGAGACGCTCAAAACAAACTCACTTAACCAATTGAGCTACGAGCTCGCTGAGGTGTGGAGACACTCAAAACAAACTCACTTAACCAGTTAAGCTGTAGGCTCGCTGAGGTGTGGAGACGCTCAAAACAAACTCGCTTATGCCAGCGTAGCTGCATGCCCGCTAAGGTGCAGAGGCATTGTTAAACATTTAACGCTAGCATAACTTTATGACCGCTGAAACGTAAAGAATTGACGAATTAATTATTCGCCCAAGGCAATAGAATCATTGAACTTCACAGCTCACATGCGAACTCAATCATCTCGCAGTTTCTATACAAGCCCAATCAATTCGCAACTCTCATGGGAACTCAATTAAGTTACAACTCTCATGCGCGCTTATCTGTTTGGCCACGAGATCGGCTCGAGCACGAGATCACTCACTCATTAACTTCGTAGCTTCCATGCAAACTTATTTTATTATTTAATGATTTTCACACTAATGTGTTCATTTATTTGGCCACAGGATCGGCCTGAGCACAATATCACTCTGGTTTGCAACTCATGCTATCTTCTGACTACTCGCAGGTTGCACAAATGGTTCAAACCGAAGCATTTGCAAAAGAAAACAAAAACAAATAGAAATTGCATAAAGAAAATTTTATTCATTAAAAGACTTCAACGAGGTATATTTACATCAGAAAGCTCTGGATACAGACTAGGCAAAGTACAAAAGGAAAAATCTATGACTAAGAAGAAGGATGGGCCATGAAGGGCCATACCTCAGTTTATTAGGGACCGCGCACTGCAACTTTCTTCTTCCAATGCACAATCAGCGAGAACGTTGCATCCCTTCGTCCTCGACCACCTGCTCCTCCTGAATCCTGAAGAAAGCTAATTATGAAGCCCCGGGAGCTTGGCTGGCCGAATAGATGCCTCACGACAGAGCCGAGAGGACACAGTTTGGGATCCATATGAGATCCTTCCATGTTACTGAGGAAGATAAGTCCTCTAAGTTATCTATATAGCAGACTGTACATGCCTCTGAGGAAGGCCAGAATATCGAAAATGGTGGAGGTTCACTGAAAGGCTTCATAGTTTGCTCAAGTGCAGAATCAAAAAGGATTGTCTCTCCCTTATATGGAATTGAGCTCGTCTTTACTGAAAGATCTAGAACCTTTCCCCCAACCATTGTCATTAATGAGCCTTGGAAAAGGCTAAGTTAATTCAGCAATAACTGTTGGACAAGTGCTACCAGAAGCACGGCTTGGAACAGACGAAATGACAGTTTCAGGAAAAAACTTTAACTAATTGGGAACCAAAAAGTTTCAACTCCCAGCCCATTAAGCGAGCTGAGAGTTAGGGGGCTTCTTTTATATATGAAAATTGGTTCGATCCAAAAGAGCTAGCGAGAAGCACGAGATCAATGAGAGGACCAGCTCGAAGCACGTCTAGAATCATTCTGCTGTCAGGTCGTATAGTGTACGACCTCGTTAGGTTGAGCTCACACACGAAGAAGCAAACTCGACCTCCTTAATCCCAGGGTCGGGCAAGCAACTTGGTTAATAAAGCGTAACCTGCGACCTGAAGGCTTGCCGAACAAAAAATCAAGTCATATCTTGCCCCAATAGTCGAATAGAGCCCGCCTGTAGAAGACAATCTACAGTAACCGAAAAAGGAGATTTAATCTGTATATTCTATCTTGTACATTAAATGCTAATGTAATAGATTTACTGTATATGTAATTACCATTGTAACCTCCTTTCTTCTATAAATATGAGGAAGGAGCTCATCTACAAGAAAGAGCTATTTTTCCGTGACGAAGTTCTACCAAAACAGAGAACAAATATTGTAACTTTACAAAAATACCATTACAATAACACACTACCATGGACGTAGGGTCCAGTGATATTTGAATTTGGCTGAATTACGTTAAACCCTACGTGTCCTCCTCTGCTCTTCTCCCTATCCTTAATTATTTTGTCGTTCTACTATATTTGAATCGGATAAAGGTCAGAGATCCCGAAGAATCCCCTTGTTGGCAGAAGTTTAAATCATTACAAAAATCCGATGTCAACAAGACCAAATTCAAATTAGGTTAATCTTAGGAGGATTTTACAAATTAAACTCAAACGACTAAAAAAGCATTACACATATATCAAAATTTAATTTTTTTCATTGGTCATTTTAAACTTAGTTAAAATATATCTTTAATCATAAAATACTTAAAATATCTTATTATGTTAAATTAGAATTATATAGTTATCTTTTCTCATTATTTCTTGATAAAAATTTTATATTTGGGTTTAAATGTAGCATTTTTTTTATATTTTAAGAAAGATTTTAGTAGATTTTAAAATTAAAGGAAAGATCTATATAATTTTATTGAAATCCAGGAGAGGGTAAAGTATTTTTCTGTTGTAAATAACTTTTAAGTTGAAGTGGATTATGTGAATTAGGTTTCATATTAAATCAGTAGCAATGAAAAATACAAAAGATTATTATAAAAATATAAAATATTAGAAAGATAACAATTCTGAAAAAGGCAAAATAACTGATAATAAAATGGAAAGAATACATGTTAAAAATTAATTAGAGAAAACATCTAAAATAATCATATTATGTTAACTAGCCTCTAAACACGCGCTTCTGCACATGTTAACGGGCTTCTTTATAAGCACTCCACTTAAAGTGTCCTTAATAAATATGTAAGTAAATATTTACGTTACGTAGAAAAAAAAAATCAGTTTCCGAATAATTGGGTTCGATTTAAGTAAACTGTAGATCGAACAAACCAAACTCAAATAAATTTTCATTTTAGTGAATCCAACTTGAAAAGTCGTAGTCCATATTTTTGCACATGCTATCGGATCAGTTGACGGATTATGACTCGCTTTGACCACTTCACGAATTCCTAAAACTCATTTCGTTAGAATTTCCCACCTGTCTTGCAAGGATCCGGATTCGCTATAATTACTAAGATTATTACGCGGCGTACAGTTAAATTCTGCTCGTTTGACCTGTGATTTGATAGTTCAGGTGGTAACTTGAAGTCATCATTTCTTTTTAAAAAATAAAAAATAAATTATAAATTACAATCTGAATTATCAGATCACAGATCGAACAGTCAGGATTCAATTGCATACTGTATAATAACCTTAGCAATTGCAGCGAATTCAAATTCGTCTTGCAACGAGATAAACTGGTTATTATCATAAAATCAATTTGTTGGAAACAAAATGAGTTGTTAAATACTTACATACATAATGTAATTGCGTGGCAGAGGCTTTTATTTGTTTAGATAAATTGTTTACTCCATAAATAACATCAAAAGGGTCTCTACAGTTTAGCTTGTATCATCACCGTACATTGCTTATATGTTCGAGAAAAATAATATAAAAATTATATGTTTTGAATTACGTTTTTATAAATATTATATGTATTTCTAACCATTTAATTAATAACATTATATCTACACTTACAAAAGAAGGACAATTTATAGTAACTATAAATAAGGATTAATAACATTTATGATGTTCTTTGTATAGTTACTTTGTAATAAAATTATTTCTTAAAAAATACTTTCAAATAAAAAATTCTCAAAAGAATAGATTTCATAAATAAAATAATCATACCTGTAAAGTTAAATTAAAAATTAAAACTAAATTGTAACCAAATTTAAAAGGTAGATGCATTTTCATACATTATTAATACTTCTTTGTTAATTTATAGTAACTTGTATATATGATGATGTCACAAACTGTTTTTTAAAATAGTTAAAGTATAAATTTTTAAAAGCGCTCAATAAAAATAATGCAGCTAATTGCGACATATGTATACATACATAACTAAGAATGGTAAAGAAGTAGCAAAAAATAACATAGCAAATAGCAATGGTAAATTAAAATAAACAAATAGATGAATTTTATTATCGATATTTTTAATGATATAGTAGTATCCGAAATTATCTTTAGACTTCTCCTTTAATAAGACACATTGTGTGTGTGTGTCTAGATAATTACAAGCAAAAATGAATGGAGAGAAAATATGATGAGAGAGTGAGAGAGAAAGAGAAATTAGTTGAGAGATGATTTTGTAAGCTTCAAACATGTATTATTTTTTTTATTTACTATTTGAGAGAAACATGGATAATTTTTTTTAATTACTATTTGAGAGATTACTTTGTTATCCCCATGATTTTGCAAACTTCAAATGTGGATAATTTTTTCTAATTACTATTTGAGATAATACATTGTTATCTCCATTTTTATCAAATTTGAATAAAACTAGTCTCCTTATACGCGCTCTTGCATGTGTTTAGAGGATTTTTTGTTTACTTAGAGTAAATGAAAACTCCAACTTTATTATCAACCATTAACTATAAAAATAATTTACACTAATAATAATGTCTTCTTGGTAAATAAGAAAGTTTAAGATTAAACAAATAAAGAGACATCATTCTATCCATGAAATTTGATGTTAAATACCATAATTTATCTTCCATAATATAAAGATGTTAAACACCATAATTTATCACTTACATTTATTTGCATGGATAGAATTTTATAGATTTTGTAAATGCAAATTCTTCATTTTTTTTAATTGTAAAAGGTTGTTACTAAAATTAAATGTATGAAGCTATAAATTTAATTTAAAATCAATTTAAATTATATTCAAATTTATAATTAGATATATGATTAATTGATAGAGCAATTAATATAATTTCATTTGTTTAATTTTACATGTCTTTATTATTGATACAAAAATAATGTCCATAGTGTATTCTGAGACTTCAGTGACAATTTTTCCAAAGTCCAAACCATTGAAATTATGGTGAAGACTAAAGATTGTGGTGTAAAGGAAATAAAAGAGTAAATATTATACAGCACTTATTGGAATAAATATACTGACACTTGTGGTGATTTTATAATATTCTGTCAATTTGCTAATTGAAGAAAATAAATAGAATGTAAACTTCATGATTATATGCTAATTTGTTAATTCGCACGTTGGAAAAACTTTAATATCTAATATATCATTTTCAGGCATGAAACCAGGGAATGTCACTGAATAATTTCTTTAGAAATTGATAAAAACAAACAAATAAACTAATAATGCATCTTGGAAAAAGGGAATATCAGTGAGAGAGATAGTAGGAAGAATTTGGTTTGTAGATAAGAAAGAAGTTTTTAAGAATTTAAATAAGTTAAACTTTCATAAATTTATCCAA
>JANHAO010011123.1:0-17182 GCA_026873985.1 Saraca asoca | reverse complement strand
CAAGGACATACAAGTTACAGAATCTTTATGTAGATTATAAGACCTCAAACATGTCTTGCATCACTAAAGAAAGTCCTAAAATTAACCAGAATATTAAGATCATAGACATGTGGCACATGCCAGAGGATACAACACAAACTGGTTTTTAAAATTCAAGCATTTAACAAATAATGATCATTTAAAATAAAATGATAAAAAAAATAATGTGAAACAAGTCAAACAACTAAAAGCATGGTAAATAAATGATGAAAGCTTTAGTAAAAATCATTTTATTGAAAATCTTTATTTCCAAGTAATTCATGCATGTCCATTTACCTCAAATTGATGGCAAGTATTAACTTCATGGTATCTCAGACAATAAATTGTATAGAAAGACCCTTAAACTCTTGTTCCAGATATATTCTACAGTTAATGTATCTATTACTATTGCCAAATATCAACACAAATCTTCTATGAAATTAATGAAGCTGCATGAAATGAATTTCTAAAAACTAAAGTATTGAGAATTTGTTTTCCCAAAATAGAAAATGGACCATGAAGATTGAAAATCAGTTTCCCCACAAACAAGAAAGTGCACTACCATCTATGTTTTCTTGTTGTGAGTAGTTTATTTCAGTTTGATATTCTTCCATGGATTCTTCAGGAGGTTCGACGACCACTTGCCAAGGTGGTAAACGCTTATTTCTATCCTTCACAATTTTTCTACGGTATTCCTCAGAGCGCTCAGAGGCATTAAATAAAGCAGCCAATACTTCTTTCTCAAGTCCATCTCTGTTCTTCTGTTGTCCATGTAATTCCATTTGTTTGTATGGAACACTGCATCTGCCCCTGCATGAACGAGATGAGTACAAACCGACACCCAAAATATGACAGGGAAATGAGCTGATTGCCATCAAGAAAATAAGACACTAAAAAGGAAGACAAGTGAAATCCACTTCTTTTTCCTTGATAATAACTGAAAAATGACTGAGTTAGAGATTAACAGACAAATAGAGGAAAGGATTGAAAGAAAAAGAAAGAAAGAATTATCATACCCTCTCGGATTATTTACATTCTGAAATTTCCTTTCATATGAAGGTACTTCTGACTTTGGGTGCACATCTGTCAACTGTGAAGTATATGGCCATAAGAATTTAAACTTTAGACTTTAAAATAAGATTATGCATGCAAAGGCAAAAAAATATAAGATGGAGTTGAAGAAAATAATATCATTCATTAGGCATGCACAGAAGTGTTGTCTCAATTTATTAGAGTTCCCCTTATTAAATTAACTTTATCAACTTCAATGGATGATAAGATAAGCTTATACATGAGTTCCTCCCTAAGTCAAAAGAGCAGAAGAAGACTGCAAGTGAGACTGCAAATTTGAATATGCAGAATGTCAAAGCGTATATATTCATTAGTACAGGTGTATTCTGGTGCATATACATAAGATTTCTTAATTTTTATTTTACATAATAATATGAAAAAACACAAATACAATAAAATCCTAATAGTAAAGGAGAAAAGTAATGGGAAAAAAAGAAAAGAAAAGAAAATAAACAAAGGTACCTTTATAAAGAGCAAAAAGAGGAAATCAAAGAGAAATAATAACTATGAGAATCAAATTTGGTAAGCATTACATTTTGTTTCCCTCATTCACAGATTCTATTTTCTTAGTCTGCATATTAACAGCAGATCTGCCATCAATGTGCCCACTTGCACACTAGCAGGGTCTGTTACCCAAACTGGATAAATAATGAGTGATTCATCCAGCGATTCCTGGAAGATCCTTACCTAGATAGATAATATTAAAATGAAAGAATGCCATATCTCTCATATTCATGCCCTTTTCCTGGGGTTTGAGTTTAATATGACCACAAACGACCACAAACTTATATTCTTCAACGAAAGATCACATAATACATCATATTACAGTTCTAACATTCTATAGACATAACATAAGATTCACAGATAATCCTAGTGTGCCTCAGGTTTAATTATCTTGATATGCCTACTTACCCTTTTAGAAGTTTCGGCAACATCTGTCCCTTTGCCCAAAGTCTCAAGTGATTGGTCCAGCAGTTTGTCCATGCTCTGAATGATTTCAAAATAAATACATTATATTGCATAATTCAAAAATACCTGTATTTCAATGTACCATAATAATGTCATGCAAATGAGAAATGACATTTAAGAAAATAAATAGAAGGTAAATGCATTTCATGGAGAGTTTACATTCTTTTAGATGCATAGCACTGGATAAATCAATCTAAACAGTAAATAAAACCATGACTAGCAATGAGAATATACGCCATTTAAGGAAGAAAGCAGAATCATTTAGGTAGAGTATGGATCTTCCACAAAACGACACATGAATGCAACAAGAAATCCTTGTTAGGTTGTTTCAACTTGGAACTCAAACAAGATAATAGGAGGATACAAATATTTTTACTAATAAGCAATAAGTAACAACATAAATGGGAAAAGAAACATGATATGTCCATATTATATAAAAGACTACACATTTACACTTCACATAAATGTTAACAATAGTAAACAGTGTTGAAAGAAAAACAGCACAAGACAAATTTTATGTACCTTTCGCATGTCATACCCACAATTTTCTGCACTTAGGCAAAAGAAGATCTGATTAGTAGTCATACAAAGAAATAATTATAATAATATGTTCATAATGTATTTGTATGCATGCATCTGTTTTTGATGAAAAGGTGCCAGATACTAAGAAAATAGAGTATAAAAAAATGAAAAGACAAACTCAACAGAAAAAAAAAAAAAAAAAAGAATGATAGATTTAACATTATTTGAAAGGCCAAACCATAAGAGTCATATACCAAGAACTTCTCGTATTATATCCCTGCTTAGCTGGAAGCCATTTCCAAGAATTTTAAATAAGAAATCTTCCATGTCCTGGTGAAGCTGATCACATTTTGAAATGTTTGGCTTACTGTCATCACCCCAGATTTCAGACATTGGTAAAACCTTTGCATCGAACTTCAACGGTTTGGTCGTACAATGATACCCATTTACTGATGGTGTGGATCTAACATAATCCTTACCAAGAATACTTGAAACGGTACCTACAGAAGCTGGGCGAACTTTTGGTTTTAAACCCCTGGCATTTCTTCTTTCCTGATGGGAAATTTCAAAGGAAAAACCATCAGATGATTCTGAAGATTCTTCAATGCTGGCCTCTGCATTAGATGAAATGGTTGTAGAGGTTGAGGAGCTTCCCTTCATGTCATACAAAATTTCACCAGCCAAGTCTACATTACGGCTTGACTTGCGGTAGGCAGAAGCTATTTCCTCAAGAGAAAATGCAGAGCCAAATGCATCAAGCAAGCACTTCAAAGCTTTTTCTTCATTATCACATTTGAACCGATTTTGCCCAGAGACGTCCATTCCGATTAGACTTCAAAAACAGAAAGGTGAATACGCAATTCAATATTAAATTTTACAAATTTACCCGAAGAAAGAAAATGTAAAGTAGAAATGAGTGCAATCTAACAAGTGAAAACTTTGGAACAATGTCAGAGCTAATAAGATTAAAATAAAAATAGCATTAATGACTTTTCTAACTTCAATACGACAGACATAAACATGACAAGATCTGGGGATAAATCTGTTTATTTCTTCAGGACCGAATTAAAGCATCTGTATCTAAGTGTCTCTGTATATGTGTATAGGGGTGCTGTTTTCATGGTAATATATAAAACACGGCAGATTCACTAAAGAGAGTACCAATAACAGGAAATCGTTCAAAAGAGTGAGAGGGACTTCTCTGTGTAAACTTGAAATTAGAAGAATTCAGGAAAACAAAAAAGGTAAGTTTGTAGGCTTGCCTTAGATAATGACTCAAGTTCTTAAACTAGACAAGTGCATCAAAATCTTAATCCCTTAAATCCCATTCTTTAAAAACAAATGAAATAAAAAAAAAATTACAGCTGTACTAGTGATATTTTTGTAATTTTGCATCAAAGACAAACACCCAGAATGATTTCTTTCATCAGATTATGCCCCGTTGAAATAACAGACTCAGGTGGCAACAATCATACAAATTCCAAAGATATCAGCTTTGGCCAAAACAAAATTGGTACATACTTATGGTCATTACGAGTAATGCAGACAAATTTAGATTAAGAGTCAAACATCAGCAGTAAAGGAGCATTGCTATTAAATACCCAGTACTCGATCTCGGTTAATTAATAAAAATAAAAAATTTATTCAATATAGGAATAACTTTCCCTTCAAATGGAGAAAGACAATGCATAAGAATTGATAAAATCCACATCCCATTGAAATTTCACTCCAATAAAAGGAACCCACAAACCATTTTTGCTTATTTTCTCGATAGTGAAAATGATTACCAGATTATCATGAACAAGAAGAAACATTGAATACAATTACCCAGAAGCAAGCACACCGAGTGTCCAAGCAGAGAACTTTTCCAAGCAGAGAACTTTGACTGAGGATGAAAGGAACAGACCTTAATGAGAAGAGAAATTAGAAGCGGCTCACAGCATCTGTTGGTCGAACTCTGATATATATAGCTGAAAATAATAATTGAATGAAATGGGTCATCAATTATTGAAAATATATATAAATAAATCAATAAATAAGGAAAAGTGTGAGAAAGGAACAGAGAAGATGCTTTTGGCGCCACTCAATTGTTAATGATGGCACTTAGAATTATTCTCTCATACAATTCCTTCCTTTGCACGTTTAGTGGTACAATAGTTTTTCTGTGAAGACCTTTTTTTTTTCTTCCTTCTTATTTTCCTGATTTTTTTTACAATAGAATAAAGTTTTGAATTTTTTAATCATCAGGTCAAGCCGTGGTTCACTTCATTTTTGCGGTGCGACATGAAGGCACTAAGGTTATTTGATCAGAAGCCTCATAAGCACGTCGTGATAATTAGGATAATTATTATGTTTCTTTTGTAATAATTAATTGCTGTTATTTTGTAATTACCCTTCCAAGAGAAGAAAAAAATATTATATTATTCATAATACAGTCTTTAAGAATATAAATAAATAATTAAAAAGGATAAATTACTTGCACTTCCGGTCTAAATACGACATTAACTTTCATTAATGGCAACAACCAATGCTGACATCATCTCCTGCTTCTGGTTCACCATCAACCATCCCGCGGTCACTATGCCACTTCTTGGGTCGGATCCATCGATTCATTCCTCTCAGACGCCATGGATCCATCCGGAGAGGAATGAATTTTAGGTGACAATTTGGACATTTTATTGTATTTCAGTTGGATAATCGATAAATATATTTTTTATTTAGTGAAAATTTTTGAAAATAACAAATTCTATTTCAGATTATTCCCTTTTCATTGGGTTTGTTGTATTTGTGGGTTTATTTCAATAAAATAAGAATCTATGCTTAAAAAAAAAATAAGGAGATGATGAAAAAGAACACAACAAGGTCAGTTAAATGTCCAAAAAAATTAAGAAAAATAAAAGATGAAGAAAATAAATAAATAAGAACCATGGGAGTTTTGTTTCAAAGGAAAGAAAAAAAAATCTATTCCAGAAGGTATTTGTGAAGATTTGGATGCAAACTAAATTAGGTAAATCATCATTCTAAATAAATAATAAAAAAAAGAGAGCCAAATCTCATCAATGAAGATGAACAAAGGTCAAATCACAGAGTTCTATCTCAAAATGTCAATATTAGTAATATTAGTAACAGTAGAGGGTAAAAGAGATATTTAACAAGCTTCCCTACAGGATCCAGATTTACTGCAGTTGTTAGGGTTACTGCATGACATGCAGTTAAATTCTGATAATTTGATTTACGATCTAACGATTCAGATGTAACTTACAGTTTATTTTTATTTTTTATTTTTTAAATATAAAATGATTTATAATCTGAACTGTCAGATCGTAAATCGAATGATCAGGATTTGACTGAATGTTGTGCAGTCACTTTCCAACTGTAACAAATCCAGATTCTAGTAGATAACGAGATGAGAAGTCTGATAAATTTCTTTAAGTTCGAGGAGTATATTCACACTAAATCTTAAATCTGACAATAATTTATTCTAATTAAACAATAGCAAGCACAACAATTAATAAAACTATATTTTAGAGTGCTAAAAAAATTAAAAATTTTAAATCCCGAGCTAACCATGTTTGGATGGATGGGAATATACAAAGTTCCATACTCAAGGCATGGCATTTTATTTTTGAGAAGGAAAAGAAAGGAATAATCAATAAAAGAATAACAAGGCATGATATATAAGCCCTAAGCAAAGAATAAGGGTCACAATTAGGGACTCCATTTATTGGTTAAAAATTATACATTTTTTTATAAAAATTCAAAATTTTCAAAAAAAAATTTTCTTTCAACTTTGATTGACAGAAATTATAACTTTTTATATATTTATTATATATAAAATTTACATATATTTATAAATTTTTATAAAAATAATAAAATTTTATATAAAAATATAAATTTTATGATTTTTTAATTAAATTTTCATAAAAATTCATAAAATTTTTAAGATTGTAACCCAGCATAACCCTGGTAATAAACCACCTAGCAATAAAACATTAGTAACAAATTTTGATATCAAATTTTCCATTTATATTCTCTTAGTATGAGATGTTGTTAAGTGAGCCAACCACTTTGGCCATCACAAGTCAAAGAGTTTGATCAAAGGATTGAACTATTGAAGCAACTAAATTTGGGAGACTAGTTGGTCATAAAATTGGCCAAGAGAGAGCCTTTGTCCATGATGCTTCACTTTCCTTTTTCAATTCCTTGTTGAATAAAGAGATCATAATCAAATAATTATTTTAAAAGTGATACCAATATCAATATGTTAAAGGGTTGAAAAAAAAAAGGAGATCACAAAACATGCATGTAAATATACTTTGTTATAAAAAATAAATAAATATATTTCATGGATTGTTTGAAAAGAGTTACATGCTAAAAATAAATATTATGCTACTCCATATTAAAAACAAAGCCTTTAAATATTGTTTGCAAATAGCAAGATTTTGAATTTACTCCATTTGATGATACATTTTAATTACGTGTATAATTTTTTTTTAATTATATATACACACAATGTTAAACTCATAATTACATAGTACTATAAATATATCAAAATAATTTAATTTTTGTAAAACTTTCAACCAATCGAATGAGCAAGCATTTGATAATTATGAACAATAATTCATTAAAAAATAGTTGTTTTTAAAATTAAAAAAAAAAACTATAGAATCAGAAGGCATGAGCACTACAGAACTACTTACATTAACATTAGCTAGCATATAATAGATACCAATTTCGTAAAAAGAAGAAATAGATAATAAATAACCAAGATAAAAAAAAAAAGAAGGAAAACTGGCTATGATTATAAGAGTAAACACACCCAACAACAAAAAAATTAGCAAAAGAAAAAGGGTTCTTCTTCTTCTTCTTTATTATTAACTGACATTTATTTTTTTTTTTAAAAAGGAAAATTATTCATGCAAATTGTAAGTTCATGCCAGCTTCGTTATCTGTGGCCAGAGTCCAAGATCACAGCCACTTAATACTGAAAGTTTGTAATTGCTTTGCAAACTCAAACCATTTTACGCCTATCTTTCTGGTCACACAAAGGCCATGTTAGCTCAAATCCCCTCACAGAATTCCCAGAAATTTGTTCTCTCTCAGCAACAAAATTCAACCTTTTACGCCATTTATCAGCGTTTACAACCCAACAACCTCATATGCAAGCCTTGCATATATAAACACTTCACCATAACTCAAAAGAAGTACATCAAAGCATTGAGCATTCAGTGATCAGCTAAAAATGGCGACACCAAAATTTGCATCCTTTTGCTATTTTCTCTTTCTAATTACTACTTTCGCATTTGCCAGAAAACCCCGAAATCCAGAGATGGGTATGAAAAAGAACAATGGCGCCAGCCTTGAAAATGGTCTTCAAGGTGGAGTTCATTCCAATTTTGGGCAAGGTGCTGTTGGGGGTCAGGGCACTGGAATTGGAATTGGAATTGGTTCTGGCACTGGTGCTGATCAAAGTAATGCTGGTACTGCAACTGGCTCAGGTGCTGGTGCCGGTCAAGCTAGTGGTACTGGAACTGGCATTGGCACCGGCACTGGTGGCGGTATGGGCTCTGGTATTGGCATTGGTTCTGGTTCCGGTGGTTCAGGACAAGGGTCTGGCTTTGGTTATGGTTCAGGCCAACCAGGAGGTTGGATTGGTTTGCCTCCTTTATTTGGCATACCACTGCCAGGCTTTGGCATAGGCGTCGGATACGGTGGCGGTTATGGCAGCGGGTCCGGCGGGTCTAATACCGGCGTTGGTGTTGGGAGCGGCGGTGGCCATGTGCCCCAACCAAATGCTGGTTTGATTTGTAGGCCTGTGAATTGTCAAAATGGAAATTGTCCTGGGTTAAGTTTGTACTATGACTACACCACAGTGGCCTCTTCAAGTAGCAGTGTTGGCCCAGTTCCAGTGCCCCCTTCAAGTGGCAGTGGCACCTCTAGTCCAATTGCAGTGCCCTTTTCAAGTGGTAGTGCTGGCCCAGTTAGTGTCAGCCCAGCTCCAAAACCCTCTTTAAGTGGTGGTGTTAGCCCATTTCCACCGCCACCAGTTCCAGCGTCAGCTCCGGTGCCTCCAATTCCAGTGCCCACTTCAAGCAGCAATCCTATCATGTCCCCCGCGCCCTCTTCAAGTAGCAGTGCTAGTCCAGTTTCAGTACCCTCTTCAAGAAGCAGTCCTACCGTGGCCCCTTCCAGTATGGCCCCACCCCGCCGCCTCTCTAAATTGGCCAATTGAAAAAGGTTCTTGCCATGGATGACAACTAAGCGATACATATTATGTCCCTGCGTTACCCTATTATGTCCTTTGTTATGTCATGTACCTCAATAAATATAAATTCAGCTTCCATCAAAATGCAAATTAGTGACCAAATGAACAACCTCTTGCCCTTCATAAACTGCAATGCTGGAATAATTATGAATTTTACTTACATAATTTAGTGGACAATAGATCATTATTAAGTGTAGATCTATTATTTTATCTTAAAGTGAATCTATACAATATTTTGATGATTTTCTCAACTTGTTTTAATAATTAGCTCACTATCAAATTTTTGTGAAAATGAAATAAAAATTCATAATTTAATATTAAAAAATTTACAATCACATAATTTATGTAACTTACTTTTTTACCATCTATAAGTATAATGAAACTTGATACAAGCTTTAATTAAGTTTTGCATGCACATAGGGTGTGAGTACGTAGTTTGTGCAAATACCACTGCTTAAAATTCACAAAGTGCAGCATCGAATTATTGCAAGGACAACTGGACAAAAATCAGGGAAACCATACATACAGCAACATCTGCTTGTAAGCCTGAGTATGTTGAAATTGCCAATCTTCCACAGTGAAAAATCAGAACAAACAAATTTCTACAATAGCAAGCAACTTGTGTCTAAATTTATCACTTGGGGAAGCAAATCAAATGCATAAACCCAGTTCCCAAATGAAACAACAAATGCAATTTATTACACAAGTTCATACATTTTTAACAGGTGATCATATGTCAAATATCTACAGCAGCATCTGCCCAATTTGCAGCGCTCCCCGTGCGAGGAATGCTGGGGATCCTTGTCAACAAATCCACCTGAAAAATCACAGCAGTGATGTTTCCGCTGTCAACAATCATGGCTTCATTTGCTTGTCTTGGGAGGCCATAGTGATGCCTAAGCTCACAAACATTTGCTAGTGTTCCCACAAATATGCAGAAGATATCGTCCATAACAACAATGGACCTGATACATAGATACACACGCAACAATGAGATAATTAGCTTAAAATTAAGAAACAATAACAAAGGTACACTAACCTGGGGTGCGATGGACTTTCTTCTTCATGAGACAAAAGCCATAAAGTTGCCATTAGGAAGGTTGTAAAGAGTAGAGTGTGGCCAAAATGACTGAAACCTCAACAATTTCTTCTGGGCTCTTTGAATTATTATCTGACCCCACAGAGGGAAGGCTCAGCTCCTCTGGGGGCTTCCCAATGGATTTTGCAAACACAGCCAACATGTTTTCTATCTTCAACCAGAACTAGTGGTCTAAACTGAAGCTGCTGCTTCTTCTTCTTCCTTTGGGATGAATTTTCTGGGAAGTTTATGAGAGAAATATAGAGAATCTGAGAAAGTTGCAAAGAGGGGTGGCGGTAGAGAACATGCGAGTGGCAGCTTGAGAGGGTGGCGTGGATGATACGTGGAATAGGTAAGCAAGCTAGACGACGTTACAAATGCAGGGATGCTGCCAGAACGAATGCTTTCTTTCTTTCCTGACTATTCTTTTCATTTTGCTCTTGTTTTGGCTCAGTCGTCTCCTACAGACTTGCAGTTTTCAACAGTCCAATTATGCTTCTCGAGAACCAAGCCTTTTGGACTATCCACAAAAGAATAGTCCAGGTTTTCCGTTTATTACACAGACAAATTTGGAAAATGATAATTGCAATTTTTATTGTACACAACTTTCCATACATACATATAATTTAAATAAAACAGACTGCTTACTTCAACTCGCGTTTTAAATAGAAGTGTGAATCTTTACTTGCAAACATTGGACTCGTCTACAAATGGATGAAGAATTGGGGGATACAACTTCTCAAGCCCTCCTACAGAAGAAACTGACTGAAAGACACCACAAAATGCTATCACACTTGTGAGTTAGAGAAAGATAGACATAGTACGGAAGAGTTTTAGATAAAGAAAAGAAATAGATTCAATATGGTTTAATTGCATGTGATACCCACATGATTGCATGCTGACATGCTATTTGTCTATAATATCTAGCAATTCTTGTTTACTCTTAATGTAACACATGTCCTCTGTGCCAACAAAATAAAAATCAATTTTCTGTTCTGTGGGATCACAATAAATGAAAATCTCACCATACATGGAAATACACAAACCTGAATAAATAGTCATTCCATCAATTGTATTAAGAATTTCTCTATATCTATATCACTCCCTATAGGATGTGAAAATCATTTTACTTAAGAGTCAGATTACTCAGATAAAATGCTTCGAAAAAACACCCAATATTTAGAGGAAAAAATTGTATAAAGAATGTCCACACAAGGTATACTAGCAAAGCAACGCCTACCTGAAAAGTTCACCACAGGTCTGCAAAAAAAGGTTGAACTCTAACATTACAAACTCAGTAATCATATCAAATGTGTTTTTATACATCTCAAATTAGTCATTTGATTAATCATATCAGCAAGAATTGGCAATAAAAAGGGACAGGCAAGCTAAGTATCATAAAGGGGTCTACTAGGCAATGCTCATGTCACCAAAAAAAAAAAAAATTGATGTTTCATTTGATATAAGCAATTGTACAGCCATAATTCATTGGACTTTCTGGTTCATAGTTTGTCACACGTGAATGATTTTTCAGTATCTCAAGGGCACGCTCTTTAACAGCACCAGTGCCCATACCATGTATAACAAAGATAACAGAGTATGGCCCACTTGAATTAATGGCCATTTCAAGGTGGATAGAAGCTTCTTCCACTCGCATACCCCGGAGATCCACTGTATTCTTAGATGTCCGCACCACTGGACCATAAGAAGGCTCTTCATTGTTGTTGGTTTCCAGAGTTCTGCGGATTTCTCCATTTTGCTGATTCTATGATATTTGAAGCACATGAAAAAATTCAGCTTAAATGAGATCAATGATGATCAGCCAAAAATTTAGAGTTTTGAACAATGAGGCTACAAACAGTAAGAATTAAGATTGGTTCCAGTCCTATATTTAAGGCCTGATTATGCAAGCCAAGCACATTGGTGCAGGCTTCTATTTTTAATAACTTGGTATCTGTGAACAACGAGAAAATTCCAATCATGTCCCAAAGTTATCAAATAATGTTATCTCAAATGCTTTAAAAGCAAAGAAGATATTTGTGAAAAATATTATCCCATTATTATGAAGAAAGGGCAGCAATTTAGATTTCGAAGGGCACTACTTTAAAATTAACAGGCTAATCTAATATCTAAACATGATTTATTCTAGGCCCTGCGGCTATTAACCCTATGCTTAGCTTGGTTCTTTAATGTTGGGCATGCTTCTTTTAATTAATGCTTGCAGAATCACTCTTCTTGCGGGACAAGTATATCAACTGAACAATTACATAACAACCAAAATCTAAAATATAAACTTCTTAGAATACTTTTTTGTACATACCTGCCTCTGCTGATGTGTGGCAAAATTAGTTACAGCATTCTTTGCAGTAGATGGGATGGGTCTGATGCTACTTTTCTTCACACGGACTTTCACTTTACCAAATTGTACAAGAATTGTCTCATCATCACCAGGGGATTCCATTACAGTGGCTAATTTTCCTCCCAATCCCATGAGTTGGACTTGCTCTCCATATTGTGGAGTATATGAAGTCTGATCAGCTTCACTGACGGGAAAACCTTCAGCAGGAGCTTGTGCTTTTACAATGGAGGCAATAGCAGATTCAGATTCCCTAATCAGGGAATTAAGTTGATCGCGACCAGCACTTCTGCATTGTTTCTCAAATTCTCGTACAACAGTTTCAATCTGAGATTTTGCACCCATTAGCTCTTGTTGGACCTGTTGAGTCTCCTTTGCCATAAGAGCCATCTGTCGTCTGTCAAGGTCGTCTGCCTCTGCTTGGATCTTCAGAAATGATTTTTGACAGGGGGTTAAAATAAAAGAACACAAGAAAAAGGCAATGAAATGAAATTCTAGTTATGATGATATTTTATTAAAGTTTGCTGGGAAATGCTCAAGAATCCATTTTCTGCACAAAAGTCTCCAAACCTATGTACGCAGTTTAATGACATGTTTATTAATAAAGGCAAAATGAATTCTTTTGATGGAAAAATCTATTCACTGATTGTTATTATTTGTAAACATATATGAAGTAAAAATTATTCACAGCTATTGGTTATGCCTTAGGAGTTAGGATTAATTAGAACTCAGAACTAATAAAGGGTACAAATTAAGTGATGTGCTAATTATTTCTGAAACCTATAAAATATGTTCCCTACTCAAATTCTTTTTTTGGTCAATTTATTCAGACTTCATTATTAGTTCAATGGGCATGTAAAAATCATATAATTTAAGAAGGAAACAACATTAAACTCAATGCTCTATGAAATGTAGTAGTACGGAGTTATTTTCCAAGTCCATGGAAGAAAAAAAAAAAATTCCTGCCAAAACATAAAGGTTGCATTGTACCTCGTAATATGTGTTCATAATTTCTTCATGAACAGATGCTACCCTTTGAACCTGAGCTTTTAATTGGTTTCTTTCATCTTGTAACGACTGATACAGCATTCCTCTACGCTCTTGCTGCTGTTCTGGCTTCAGCTTCTCCACCCATTTTTGTGCACCATCAAGTATATGTTTGTCAAAGCCAATAGATTTAGCTATGCTCAATGCATTTGAATCACCAGTACTTCCCCACAGAATCCGAAAAGTAGGTTGCAACGTTTCTACTGAAAATTCCATTGCTGCATTGTCAAACCGAATGTCCTTTTCTTTCAGATGACTTAGATCCGCATAATGAGTAGTCACAACAGCTAAGTTAACGCGATCCTTTAGATATTGCAAGATACTGGCAGAAAGAGCCACACCTTCTGAAGGATCAGTTCCACTGCCAATTTCATCCATCAGAACAAGTGATTGTTTTGAGGACACTTCCAAAATCTTACATATACGCGAGATATGCCCACTAAAAGTTGAGAGATTTTGTTCCAAAGACTTCAATCCCAAAAAAAAAAAAAAATCATGATTGGCCAATAAATTCAACAAGGGGCTGGCAGGGTGTCAGAAAATTTTTTTATTGATCATAAATAAGGTCAAAAATTACCTGGTGATCCCCAATATCTGCCAGAATGAAGTCAAACCAAGGCAGTACTGGACGGCTCTTGGCAGGCAAGTGCATTCCAGCCTTTGACATAAGTGATGCCAGGCCCAAAGTTTTCATGGAAGCAGTTTTGCCTCCAGTATTAGGTCCTGATATCACCACCACTCTGGTTCCTTGTCCAATTTTAAAGTCAACTGGTACGGGGAAGTCTGATATGTTTTGCAACAAAATTTTGGAAGTCTTTACTCCATTTTTATAACCTACCTGAGCAGTATTTTTAGATTTGGATGCAAGATTATTTGAAAGGCTCTCTAGAGAGGACTCAAGAAGTAATGGGTGTCGTATGCCATCTATATCTACTGTTAAAGCATCATCTTCTTGGATATAACCATTGCCTTCAAAATTATCTAAACTGAAAATTGGACATGCCCCATTCATCCATTGAGCATAGGCGGCTCTTGCAAAAGCAAGGTCAACCTCAAGAATTTTCTCCAACAAATACTTTATCTCCCTTTCTGATTTTGCTATTTCAGATGTGAGCATGCTCAGAATTGCTCTTTCCTCAGCTTTCTCAGAATTTGAAAGCCTTATTTCCATGTTATTCATATCTATTGCATCTTTAGGTTCCATAAAGTATGTAGCTCCAGAACTGCTGACATTCAAAACTACACCACCTGGAAGCAAATGTCTGTGTGAAGCCCTGATACCCACACACAACCTTGAGCGGCGCTTAGTTATTAATGGGTTATCAATGGCCCCAGCCTGATAAATATGAGACGATACTTCCTTTAACAAAGAATCTAAAACTTCCATGTTTCTCTTTCTTTCTGATCTAATGATCTCCAAGTCTTCACTCGCTCTATCAAGAATAACAGAAAGATTGCAATCTATGCAAAATTCTATTTTACTCTCCAACTCCTCTTGGAAATCACAATTTTGCAGCATTTCAAGCAGAGGCAAGTACCTGACTGAAAACAATTGCACTGATAAATATATTGATTATAATTATAATAATTATTCGAAATTTCAGGCTAATGAAAAAAAGAGAAAAAAGAGTGAAATCAGAGCATTACACTCCTTGCATGAGATAACATTTATTTAAAGCCTTGTTGAAATGTCAGATTGTTTTACCATGTGGTCTATGATCCAAGCTCAGCCAACAAAAACTAAAGACTGAGTTAAAATGCAACAAAACAACTCATAATTTGAATCGGACTAGTATACTGCCTCAAATACTAGGAAAAAAAAACTACTTATGGAGAACTTCTTATTGACCAAATTGAGCTGAGTCAACCAAATATTTTAGAACATCGGAGTCATAAAGCCTTTCTATAAAAATAATGGCAACACAAGTAATGATTAAGATACTGAACAGTATCCCAGTAAACCTTCTCAATATGTTGAATTCCTCCTCCATCCTACCCATTGACATGAAATAGACTCAATAAGTGAAGCTCCAACATCTGCAATGTCTTGATTGGCTGCTTCACACATATAAGAACAGATTGGGCTGCCTAGATATTGAGGGAATTTTATCTAAAGGGTTATATCTTAATTGCAAGATCCCTAAATAAAAAATTATCATTTTATAGTCAACATATATTGCCGATAATAATAGACAATGATGCCACTTTACATAGCTATCTTCAACAACTATTCTAATTATATAATTCGAGAAGACCAATCTACATTGAGATTTGCTGATGAATATAAACCCAAAATACCAAAGTATTACAGGTCTCTAAGTTCAGTTGATCAATCACAGTTTAAATGATAACTCTGATGCTCATTTGCTATTACATTTGTCCTCAATCAGAATGACAAAAGGATAGTGTAGACTATAATCCCATAGCCCAACACAAATGTTGGAGTACAAAGTAATTGAAAGACAGACATCCCAACCAATTAAAATCTACACTTGAGTCTCTTTAAGTTAATACACATCTTCATTTTGACATTGATTCCCACTTTTACATCTTCTGACTACATTGACGTAATTCAATTATTCTTCCGTACGGTATTTCAGCTCAAAAACAATAACTTCATTTCATTTTCTTTTTTATTTTTTATTGATGAACTAAATTCATTTTAGATGAACAAAAAGACTAGACCTTTCTGGGTTGTTACCAACTGAAGCAAACTCCTTCAATCTATTGAACAACTCTCTCGCAGCTCTCAGTGTGCTGCTAACCGTGCAAAGCTCCCTAATAGTTAACAACTGCCCAGAAGCTGCAACATCGAGAATCTCCGTCAAGTCCTCGATGCCCGAGAAATCCAACGGCTGAGAAATTAGCCTTGCAGCCGAAGTCTGATCGAGAAGCTTCTGGCTCTCCTTCTGGGTCCGTCCGAAGGGCAATAGGCCTTTTTGCGCCACGGAGAAGCCCATGGGGGTCGAAGTGAACGCGGAGAGCTGCTTGCAGACGGAGCTCCATTCCAGGATTTTAAGCGTCTCGGTTTGGAGTGCCTGCGATAGTGTCACTCGGTCAGGGAATGAGTTCAACTCGGCCGAGTTGGAGAACGCGAAGCAGGGCTTGAAGTTGAAGCTGAAGGGTTTTACGAAGACATTTGGGGGTTTCCAGATGGAAATGAAGAGGTTGCCAAGTTCCATTGAACGATGGATAGACAGAGGATGAGTTGAATCGGTGCGTCAGCACCGAGTTTCCATGAATCCAATTCGTTCTGGGTGGTTCTGCGGGTTTGCGCGGTTTATGGATGGGTTTTGGCTTCTTAGCCACTGGAATTGTGGGGATTTAAACGACGACGTCGCTTTGGTTTCTCTATCCAAATTCAGACATCCAGCATAGTTGGATATGCCAACTGCCAAGCAGTGCATTATTTCAGTTAAGTTCGTCAAGTTGGCGCCTTCGGAAATAACGGTTTTCCATCAATATGTCGTCTGGATCCAAATCATGTAATATTTTTCTCAGCCAGGTACTGTCACTTTTTAGATTGAATCACATGTAGAAGGGTCTGGAATAATTTTAGATTCTAAGATTTTGAGAGGTGTAACATATTCTTTAGTTAGTCAATCATATATATATTTTGGGAAGAATTTATTTTTCGTTGTAATTGTTTAAACTATTACATATTAAATATTTTAAATAAAGTTAAATTAAAATGTTATTTTAATACCTTATAGATATAATTTTTTTAAATATAATTCTTGTTTAATCTTTATTTTTGGTTTAAAGTAACTATAGGGCCTGTTTGGAAGTGTTTTCAGGTGTTTTTGTTTTATTGTTTTTAAAAACTGTTTTCTAAAAACTGTTTTTAAAAACTGTT